>ML385254.1:0-125631 GCA_005239525.1 Nicotiana knightiana | reverse complement strand
GACACCACCGTCAGGCAAGCCAATCATTAATTAGTTGAAATAAATTCCTGTTTTAACATTTATGAAAATCATTACCTTTCACTTTATTAGATAATAACAAAATAAAAATCCGTTAAGTAAATACAATGGCTTAAATATTCCATTTTAGCAAAATATATCCCAACACATCCAGAAACCCGGTGTCACAAGTACATGAGCAAATTCTAAGAATTTCACAAATACTACAAGCTTGTCCGAAATACAAGTTGGACAAGGAATTTAAACTGGAAATAAATGCAATATGAGGGAGACTCTGTCAGCTGCGGATCGCCTCCGGATGATGCAGCTCGCCTAAGACTCCAACCAGCCACGTCGCTATGAAAGTACCTGTGCAATAAAAATGCACATCAAGTGTAGCATGAGTACGAAAACAACATGTACTCAGTAAGTCGCGCGCCTAACCTCAGAGAGGTAGTGACGAGAGGTCGAATTAGACACTCACTAAGGTCCAACAAATTAATTTAACAGAATATGATGAGCACGGTAGGCATGTAAAGGTAGTAAAACAGCAAATATATAGGGCACTGAAATCCAAGTAAATACTGGAAGTAAATAAATAGTTACTACTTCCATATTTTTCCCCAAACATCTTAAATAAACAATTTGTTCTTTGTTTTCCCCCAAATATCTTATCACTTCAAAATCCATGAAAAACATTTAACAATTTCGCATGCGCATACGGGATAAGGACAACCGGCCTGAGCCACAAAGGTAATCATGTAGGTGCACTGCCGAGGTTCGAACGGCCCGAACCATAAGTCAACCTTTGCCATAAAATAATCATATCTATGCACTACCGAGGGTCGAACGACCCATACCATAAGTGAATTTTTCAATCCACCGTGGCATACGGCTCGCTCCCATGAGGGTGGGGGAAATAACACTCCGCTCGCGGAATGTAAATTACAGATTTCTCTTTTAAAAACCACAAAATAGTATTTAAAACCTTTTTCGAAATTCATTTGCCAAGTTTTTATAATATTTAATAATATAACCTTATCCGGAATACAATTGCCCATGAAGGAAATCAATTCTATTTCTAGATGATTAAGAAAATGAACCCTAGTCTTCCTTAGATATTCAATTACTATTTCGATTAAATTAGAAGTCTGATATTACAAACAAGATCACAAGTATAACAGGTAAGGCATGCTAGTGGGTCCTAGGCTACCCGGATATGGCATAATAGTATCTATGCACAAATGTATTGGTAAAAAAAGAGTTCCACACGTAAGCCAGTGTTTGACAACTCAGCCAGTCACGTGGACACAGGAAAACGTGACAGATGGATGTGATTCTCTGAATAGGTACGGTACAAAGATGCACGGTTCAGTAAACCCACGAACTTATCAGCCACGANGGTCAGAATGAATCTAGACAAAGCTACGGGCAGATTCAAGGACCCACAATTGATTACTCGAACGTTATGTAACCGAACCCCAATTACCGTTATCCTTTGTAACGCCTCATTAATGTCATAACTATTCATTAATGAGTAACCACCGCAAGAGTCTTACGTTATAAGAATCTCCTATATAAGGGAGGGGAAGACAACTTGTAAAGGCATCTGATTCTCGAATACAATCAACTTCGATTTTCTATATTTCTGCAATATTGTCTATTATTCATTTTTCTCCATTACCTTGATTATAAGTAACCCGTACTCATCTTAAATATAAGCTTTAGTCAAAGGGTCTAATTCTTTGGTTAAACAAATTGGTTCCGTTACCGGGAATCTGATAATCTTTGTTTACTTTTCAAGTGATATCCTCTGAATTATGTCAAACTCCAACGACAACAACCAGCAAAGGAGTGGAACCCCAGTTCCATCGCCTTCAGGAACCCCACGTGGTTCGAGGGAACAATCCCCAGAAAGATCCAATAAAAACAATGGTGATAATAATCAAACTGTGGAACAAGATCTTGTAAAGCAAATGATTGCAGAGTATGTGAGCCAAGCTTTGCAAGAATTTGCTAGAGGATTACCGGCAGCGTTACCTACACCACCAACGCCACCCCCAATAACACCATCACCATGGAAAATCCTCAATCTGGGTTGGCAAACTCAGGAAGAGGAGATACTCCTAATGAATCTCTCGAAACGAGACCAGGTATGTCTAATAACTCAAAATTACAAAATTTATTCTAACCATGCAGAAATAGATGAAGGAGCAGAACGATCGCATCGAACAAATTCCTGGAGTACTACCTATCATCAAAGGCATCGATGGTGATAGATATTCTCAGCAACCTTGGAAGCCAAGTGCGACCTCCTTGCCTATACCCAGGAAGTTTAAAATGCCTGACGTTCCCAAATATGATGGAACAACTGACCCACGCGACCATGTGACTGCTTTCACTACTGGGGTAAAAGGCAACGACTTAACGAAACAAGAGATTGAATCAGTCCTTGTCAAAAAATTTGGGGAAACACTTACCAAAGGGGCCCTAACCTGGTATTCTCTTCTCCCTGAAAATTCTATTGACTCTTTTGCTGAGCTTGCAGATTCGTTTATAAAAGCACACTCTGGTGCACAAAAAGTTGAGAAGAGAATGGAAGACATATTCAAAATAATACAAGGAGACACGGAACTATTCCGTGAGTTTGTAGACAGGTTTCAACGAGAAATAATGCAGTTACCTAGGGTGCCTGATAATTGGGCAGCCATGGCATTTGCAAGCAACCTAAATGATAAAAGCTCAGAAGCCACGAGACGACTTAAGGAATGTCTAAGAGAATTCCCCGCTACAACATGGAACGATGTATATAACAGGTACAGTACTAAACTTAGAATAGAAGAAGATATCATTGCTCTTTCGAGAGATGAAGATCATTTCCAGATCCAGATGTCCTGAATCAGATAGAAGATCAGGTAAAAATAGGTACGATCCTTACTTAGGACCCTGGGGACGCGATAGCCGCCCTAGGTTCAAAAACACTAGGTCGGACTATAGACCACAAGGAAGAGACGTAGTCTCATCCTCGTCTAGATCCAGAAAAGATCGAGATGAACGACCTAGAGGTAGTACTCAAATTGGGGATCATACCTTTAGTGTAAGTACTACTGAACTTGTCTCAATATTGAAGAACATGGGACACAAGGTTAATTGGCCCAAAGAGATGCGGTCAAATCCAAGTAGAAGAAACCCAGATCACTGGTGTGAATTTCACAACGATCATGGGCACAAAACTGCAGATTGCAGATTTTTACAAGGTGAAGTAGAAAATTTATTAAAACAAGGCTATTTAACAGAATTGTTTAGTGATAAAGGTAAACAGGCATATATGAGGAACATGCAGGAGCCCCCAAACCTCCTTCTCCAAAATGAACCGTCAACGTAATACACGGGGGTGAAGAAGTAAATGGAGTGATTTGCAAAACAACCACAAAGTTCACAATTACACATGGGAAACGGGCTCGTGAAAATACGGAAGAAGACGATATAACCTTCGATGATGCAGATATCAGCGGATTAATGCTTCTGAACAACGATGCTCTAGTAATATCTTTACTTGTTCATGAAACTAACGTAAAAAGAGTATTGATTGATCCAGGCAGTTCAGTCAATATCATTTTGCTAAGAGTCATGGAAGAAATGCTACTAGGGAATCAAGTAATCCCAAAAGCACGAGCCATATCAGGGTTTGATAACTCTACGATTATAACAAAAGGAGAAATTGAGCTTACCACTTATGCTGAGGGGGTGATCAAAAGTGCCAGGTTCGAAGTCATAGATACTGACATGGCTTATAACGTGATCATTGGAAGGCCGTGGATCCACGACATGAAAGCGATACCCTCCACGTTGCATCAGGTAATTAAATTCCCCTCTGAATGGGGGATTCAACAAATATAAGGCGATCAGCACACCGCAAGAAATATAAACTATGTGGTACACTACAACAAGAAAATAGAGGTGGAAGAATTACGAGATAAGGGAATCTCCCAAGAAAGTAATACAGCCCAAACAGGCGTGGAAGAAATTACTACCCAAATAGGTACGGAAAGTATTATTGCTGAAATAGGTACGGAAGAAAATACTTACGAGAAGGAAAATCAAGTTACCACGGAAGGTATATTATACCACACGGATACAGATTCCATACCGGACGTCATTTGTGAACCGGAGGAGGATGAGCACATCAAAACAACTACGGAGGAGCTCGTAGCTGTTCCGTTATCTGAACAAAATCCTGAGCAGAAAGTGTATATAGGCACGACGCTAGGCCCCACTCGAAAAGTTAAGTTAATTGATTATTTAAAGGCTAACGCAGATTGCTTTGCGNTAAATGAAGATCTATCCTTCGTACCTGTTAAGCAGAAGAAAAGAAAGCAAGGACCATTCAAGAACCAAGTGATCGACGAAGAGGTACAGAAACTCTTGAAGATTGGTTCATACGAGAGGTAACGTACCCTAACTGGCTGGCAAACACTGTGGTAGTACCTAAAAAGAATGGCAAGTGGAGAGTATGCGTAGATTACACTGACTTGAATAAAGCATGCCCCAAAGATTCATTCCCATTGCCACATATAGATCAAATGATTGATGCCACAACAGGTCATGAATTATTGAGCTTCTTAGATTGTATAATCTGCTTATAATCATATTAAAACGAATCCCTCAGATGAGGAAAAAACTTCCTTCATTACCAACAGGGGGACTTACTGTTATAAAGTTATGCCTTTTGGCTTAAAAAACGCTGGAGCCACTTATCAAAGGTTAGTGACTAAAATGTTCCAAGAAAATCTTGGAAAGACGATGGAAGTCTATATTGATGATATGTTGGTAAAATCAACACAAGCACAAGACCATNAAATTTTTGGGTTTCCTTGTATCAAACAGAGGAATAGAGGTAAATCCCGCTCAAATTAAAGCTATAGAGGAAATACCTAATATTTTAACAAATAAAAAGGAAGTTCAAAGACTGACAGGGAGAATAGCAGCTTTGGGTAGGTTTATTTCTAAATCTTCCGAATTTTTTTTTAAATTCTTCTCAGTTCTTAAAAAGAAGAATCAGTTCGAATGGACTAAAGAATGCCAGCAAGCCCTCAAGAATCTGAAGATTTATCTGTCGAAACCACCACTGCTTTCAAAGACAAAAGAAGGGGAAAGATTGTACATCTACCTGGCTGTCTCAGAAATTGCTGTAAGTGCAGTATTGGTAAGAGAAGAAAAAGGTAAACAATCACCTGTCTATTATGTAAGTAAAACTTTGCTAGATGCTGAGACTAGATATCCACATCTGGAAAAGTTAGCCTTAGCTTTAATAATGGCATTTAGAGAATTACGACCCTATTTTCAAATGCCACACAATCACCGTTGTGACCTCATATCCTTTAAGAAATATTTTACATAAACATGAATTGTCAGGAAGATTAGCCAAGTGGGCCATAGAATTAAGTGAGCATGAAATAATCTATCAGCCTAGGACTGCAATTAAGTCTCAAATACTAGCTGATTTGTTGCTGATTTTAGTAATAATATTGTATCTGAAGTAAAAAAAGATTTACAACTCTTTAATGGTGTTAATCCAGGCCCATGGACCTTATTCACTGATGGTTCTTCAAATATAAAAGGCGCCGTCTTAGGCATAGTCTTGATATCACCCACGGGTGAAAAAACACGGCAAACTATCAAGTGTTATCCAATAATTAACAATGAAACAGAGTACGAAGCTGTTATTGCAAGGCTTGAACTCGCATGGAAGCTCTCAATCGAGAAAATTATGATCAACAGCGACTCCCAACTGGTAGTAAATCAGATACAGGGGACTTACATCGCTCGAGAGACTAGAATGCAACAGTATTTTGAAAAAGCACGTGAGCTTGTGAGATAATTCAAAACATGGAAGGTAATACAAATACCTAGAGAGGAAAATGCAGAAGCAGATGCACTAGTTAACCTCGCAGCAGTCACAGAAGTAACGAACAAAGACAATAAAATTGTCGTTCAATTATTTCATTCAATAATAGACCAGGACAGGAATTAGGTAACTTTCAAAAACCAAACCTAGGGCTGGAGAAAAAAAATTCTTAATTTTTTGCAGAATGGCAACCTGAAGACAGGAAAGCAACTCAAGCACTTAGCCGCAAAGCTGCACGGTACTGCCTTATTCGCAACTCACTTTATTGCAAGATGTTCGAAGGACCCCTAGCTAAATGCCTCGGACCTAACCAAACGGAATTTGTGATGAAAGAAGTCCACGAAGGACACTGTGGAAATCACTCAGGGGCGAGATCCTTAGTGAAAACACTAATCAGAGCTGGATACTATTGGCCTAAGATGGAAGAAGAAGCCGAGAATTTCTTATCCAAATGTGACAGATGCCAAAGGTTTGCCAATAACATACATCGACTAGCGGAATTATTACATCCAATAATATCCCATGGCCTTTCATGAAATAGGGTATGGACATAGTGAGACCTCTTCCCACAGCTAAAGGACATGTATAGTTTTTACTCGTGCTAACCGACTATTTTACAAAATGGGTAGAGGCAGAAGCGTTCAAACAAGTGCGAGAAAAATAAGTTAAAAGCTTCTTATGGCGAAACATAATATGCCTCTTTGGAATACCAAAGGAAATCGTGTGTGATAATGGCGCACAATTCATAGGCTCGAGAATCACAGAATTCTTCGAAAGTTAGCAAATCAAGCGGATCACTTCAACGCCGCACCACCCCGTGGCTAATGGTCAAGCTGAGTCAACGAATAAGGTCATCATCAACAATCTAAAGAAGCGGCTGGATAAAGCCAAAGGAAACTGGCCTGATGAGTTACCAGCGGTACTATGGGCATACAAAACAACTTCAAAGATAGCCACGGGAGAAACTCCGTTCGCACTTGTTTATGGATCAAAAGCCTTAATACCTGTGGAGATTGGCAAACCAAGCATAAGGTTCTCAACAGCCATGGAAGGTGAAAACAATGACGAATTAAGGACCAACCTGGACCTACTCGAACCACGGAGAGAAGCATCATTGATACGGATGGCAGCTCAAAAACAAATCATAGAGCGTTATTACAACCGTAAAGCTCATCTCAGGTACTTTAAGATTGGGGACTTCGTCCTCAAAAAAGTCTTTCAATCAACGAAAGAAGCAGTTGCAGGAAAGCTAAATCCAAACTGGGAAGGAACTTACAAAATCCAAGGAATAGCTGGGAAAGGCGCCTATGAGTTGGAAGCTATGGACTGCAGAGTTCTACCAAAAAGCTGGAACGCCATCCATCTAACAAAGTATTACTTCTAACAGAAAAGAATACCCCCCGTCAGGTATCACACGTTCGATTTTATTTTGAACATTTAAAACTTTTACTAACTTTTTTAGATGATAGGCACAAAGCTAACCCATCACCAGATGATGATATTAGACCTGCAAAGACGCGAGGAAATAACACAATTCCCGGTCTAGGGTTACACTTTCTGATGGACGTTTTAAAAGGGTTAAGCAGTCATCATCTAAAAAACTATATACCTTCGAGTCCGGAATGTTTTTCCTTTTCAGGAAAAGGACCACAAGGAATGAATAATCAAGTGTTCGAGACTTCATTCTTCAAAGCTCAAACAATTGGGGGACTATACAGTATGGAAGGATAAGACGAAGCAAATAAGACTATCAAAAAGTCAAAAGCTCGAGCCTGAAGACCCATCTACCCAACGAGACAAGTGACACGAGCAGAATCGAAAGAAATCAAAAGAGCCATTCAAATACAAAGCCTAATGCCAAAAGCAAAAACCTTCAAACATCTTCAGGTTGAAAGGCAAAATATTAGTCACGAGAAAGAAATGTACATCTTTATACTTATTCAAAGCTGTTGTAACAAAAACAGTTAAGGGTAAAATATCATCATCAATGTACTCATTCAAAAAACAACAGTTCTCAAATAGAACAGTGACAGATGAAAATATCTAAATCCTTGTATTTGTTCAAGAAATGTTATCAAATAAAAAAAATTACAAATAAGAAATCATTTCCCTCGCACTTATTAGAAAACTGTTTCCAAAACAGTTGCGGGTAAAAACCTCAATCTTTACAAAAACTGTTACTAATAAAAAACTGTTGTTTCCTTGTATTAATATCGTAAAACTGTTACCTATGAAAGACAGTTATGAAATACAAGAGTATATCAGATCTGTTAAATAAAAACAGTTGCAAGCATGAGTTTTACACGATAATCAAACACATGTAAAATGTCATGGAAGTTCAAACAAGAAAAACTTTCCTTGGAAACATTCTTAAACATGTGTAAAATTCCTATCACTCTATTGCATTATCATGAAGTTGAGACGTCTTCTTCATGCCAATTATAAAGGGCCCTCTTCCATGAACTATTCCTATTACAAAAAGGCACACATTTGATATGACACCGTGCCTATTACTAAAAAAGGTACAAGTAGTCTAAAGCATTCCCCATGCAAAACTCGAAGGTAAAACTAAAACCTCGAAAAATGAAGCATGCAAAAGACTTAAAGAGTGAAACAGAAACTCAACAAAAGTCGAACTAACATTTATATATTAAAACGGCTAAAACTAAGTATTAACTTATACTTAGCCGTATAAAATTTTTATATACATTGTGGTGCCCCTAAGTTGTCATTTGGGGACTTTAAGGAAATCCAAATTTACCCCCGATGGGACTGGGGGTAACCACCAATTGATACAAAGAAAAAAAGAAGGGATAAAACAACTAAATCTTTTCAAGAGAGGGGTTGACTTCAGTGGCAGAAGGAGCGGGAGCAACTGGGGATGAAGAGGCATGAGCGACTGGAATCTCACCGTCAGGTGAAGAGAGGTTATGACCTTGTTGAGCCTCTCCATGGCTTCCTTAGTTTTGGCTATTTCAGCACTAAGGTCAAAACCCTATTGACTTATTTCCATCAATGTTTCAAGGCGAGAATTCATATACGCCCAGCTCACATCGACAACAGCCTCCTCTTCCAAATCTTCATAATTCTTTGCCCATACTTGAAACTCAGCTCTCAATCCATCCTTCTTCGCTTCCGCAGCTTCATGGGCGGCCCTTAATGGAACAATCGACTCCTTTAAAGTTTGAGCTTTATCTAAAGCCCTACGAAGAACTTCTTGAGTACAAGTGAGTGATTGCATGAGCTCGCCTGAGTATTCCTCCTTCTGCCCCAACAAGTTCTTCAAGTCTCTAATCTCCTCTCAGGCACGGGACAACTGCTCAGCGAACGAAGACTCCAGAACACTCTTATCTTTATCAGCCTGACTGCAAGAAGCTCTTTCCACTGCCAATTCAGCTGCCATGAGTCTCATCTGTCGCATTAAGGTACTCCTTTCCTCTTCTAAAGAATCCATGTCAATCCTTAAGCTATCATATTGTGCTCTCCAATTATCAACATCGGCCTGCAACTCTCTTTTCTTTTGGTCCGTGTTTGAAATCCTCTTCATAAGCTCCATGCCTATAAGGTTAATCTACAAGAAATAAACCAGTCAGATATGGTAAATTTCATATACGAGAGTGAAAGAGGATAACTTGCACCATACCTTCAAAGAAGTATGCACGGCCTCATTGACCCATATAAAAGCACCGTGGCTGGCTAGATTTGCTTTCTCAGAGGGAACTATCAAAGGCTTGAGCCACACTTCGGGCTCACCCATTTTCTTGAAAAGATTCCCCTCAGTTGGAACCTCTATTACCACCTGCCGCATCTCTCTGCTCGAAGACCCTACTTCCCTAATGGAAGGAATGGAAGCAGGCAGAGATGGAGCAGCAACAGGAACGGAAGGTTAAGGAGCTGAAGAAGCCACGGGCAAAACAACAGGCGCAGAGAGTTGAAGAGTTGACGAAGTTACAGGCAAAACAACAACAGAAGTTGAAATAGCCAAAGGAACAGACAAAACAACTTCTCTCAAAGAAGCAGGAAAGACAGCAGCCAAAGGGACGTCGTTAGAAGCAAGATCAACACCCTACTGAATAGGGGAATGAGAAACATCATCAAGGACAGGGGGCTCAATCACAGACACGGAAGGCAAGGTTAAGGCTGTAAGCTCATCATCTAAAATCATTCGCCTTCTCCGTGGCCTGTGCACTAAAACACCCTCTTCTTCTTCTTCTTCTACGAAATGAGACTCACTAATCTTCCTCTTCGAGGAAGATGAACCGACAATAATTTCCTGGGCCTTAGCCAAGGACATCTTTGGGATAGACGAAGCAGACACCCCACGAGCAGAGAACCCTATTAAAAAGGAAAAAAGTTAAACGACAAAATAAGAGACTCGAGTAAGGAAAGAAGCAAGAATAAGAGCTTCACTTACCATGGGTTTTTACTTGCCAACCATACCTCCCAGCGAGGTACTTCCAAGTTCTTTCTTCTGAAGGAGAAACAGACAACAATTTTTCTACCCAATCACAAATACCGGAGACATTCTCAACAGTATTCATGATTACTGAGAGAAGAAAAAACAGATACGGTGTTAATAAAACATCTCAAGTTAAAACAAGAAAAGGTAAATATGAGCTAAAGCTTACTCACGTGCGCGATTCTACTTCTCAGGGAAGGGAAGATTTTCTTCACCCACTAAACCAACAGTGGGTACAACAACATACCGGAGGTACCAACCCCTATCCTCATCATCTCCAGGGGTTACCAACACTCTTTTTCTTCTAGCAGTCAGAGTAAAAACCCCTTCACGAAATAAGGTAGGAGAGTAGAGGTGAATAAGATGGTTGAAGGTAAAAGGAAATGAGGCTAAAGAAGCAAAACTCCTAAGACATGCGACAACTCGCCACACAAGCGGGTCCTAAGCAGATATTGAAAAAACGGAAAAATTCAATTATAACTGGGCCAATGGGAGGTCTAAACCCTAAAGTGAAAGGATACGTATAAACAAAAGAATATCCCATCTTGTAAGACGTTATTCTTTGATTACTATTCGGAATATAGACAGGAAAGTCAGAACTCCAAAAGCACTCCCTACGAACAAGGCAAATTTGACCCTCAGTTATAAGGGTTGGATATCTTTCAACACTATCAAGAGAAGAAGATTGATCTACAAGAACTTGCCTATCCCTAGCAAAAAAAAACTCAGCAGGGACAGTTTTATCGACTCCAGGCTCACGAAGGCGTTCACCTCTACCTCTAGACAAAGACTGAGAAACCCTAAATCTCGGAGAAACTGGAGATCTAGTGGAAGGAGGAGAAATTATCTAGGAAGAAAAGGAGTCCCTCGAAGGAGTGGATCCTAGACTTCTAAGTCTACCACCCCTCCGAATCCTAGTCCGAGCAGAAGATGGCATTAAACTTTCAAGATCTATTACTCTTTGAGGTTGTTTTGAAGAAGACATGTTTACAAAGGCGAAGAAGAAAGTTCTTTACAAAAGACAAAGTTAGAAAAGTGTTTCGTGGAAGCAAAGAAAAGAAAACATGTATTTATACTTGAATACAACCGTCAAACATGAAGAAAAAGGAAAATAATGATGAAAAGTCATAATTGAAGATGTCACTTCGAGACTGGCACAACCGCAAAAAGCCCTAAAAGGTGCCGAGTAAATGCAGAACCAATCCGAAAAGGACACGTGGTGTGAGCATTAAATGGAAGTGACAAACGACGCTTATGTATTGGTAAAAAAGAGTTTCACATGTAAGCTAGCTTTTGACAACTCAGTCAGTCACGTGGACACATGAAAATGTGACAGCTGGATGTGATTCTTTGAAGAGGTATGGTACTAAGAGGCACGGTTTAGTAAACCCACAAACTTATCAGCTACGGGAAACTCAACTTGATCAAAACGGGAGAGAGGCACGGTTAGAATGAATCTAGACAAAGCTATGGGAAGATTCAAGGACCCACAATTGATTACTCGAACGTTATGTAACCGGACCCCAATTACCGTTATCCTTTGTAACGCCTCATTAATGTCATAATTAGTCATTAATGAGTAACCATAACAAGAGTCGTACGTTCTAAGAATCTCCTATATAAGGGAGGGAATACAGCTTGTAAAGGCATCTGATTCTCTAATACAATCAACTTCGATTTTATATATTTATGCAATATTGTCTATTATTTATTTTTCTCTATTATCTTGATTATTAGTAACCCGTATTCATCTTAAAAAATAAGCTTTAATCAAAGGGTCGATTTCTTTGGTTAAACAAATTGATTCCGTTACCGGGAATCTGATAATCTTTGTTTACTTTTCAAGTGATATCCTTTGAATTATGTCAAACTCCAATGACAACAACCAGCAAAGGAGTGGAACCCCAGTTCCATCGCCTTCAGGAACCCCACGTGGTTCGAAAGAACAATCCCCAGAAAGATCCAATAACAACAATGGTGATAATGATCAAACTTTGGAACAAGATCGTGTAAAGAAAATGATTGCAGAGTATGTGAGAAAATCTTTGCAAGAATTTGCGAGAGGATTATCGGCAGCGTTACCTACACCGCCGATGCCACCCCCCAATAACACCATCACCATAGAAAATCCTCAATCTGGGTTGGCAAACTCCGGAAGAGGAGATACTCCTAATGAATCTCTCAAAATGAGACCAGGTATATCTAATAACTCAGAATAAAAAAATTTACTGCTAACCATGCAGAAACAGATGAAGGAGCAGAACGATCACAAGGAACAAATTCCTGGGATACCACCTATCATCAAAGGCATCAATGTTGATAGATATTCTCAAAGACCTTGGAAGCCAAGTGTGGCACCCTTGCCTATACCCAAGAAGTTTAAAATGCTTGACGTTCCCAAATATTATGGAACAACTGACCCACGCGACCATGTGACTGCTTTCACTATTGGGGTAAAAGGCAATGACTTAATGAAACAAGAGATTGAATCAGTCCTTGTCAAAAAATTTGGGGAAACACTTACCAAAGGGGCCCTAACCTGGTATTCTCTTCTCCCTGAAAATTCTATTGACTCTTTTTCTCAGATTCGTTTATAAAAGCACACTCTGGTGCACAAAAAGTTGAGAAGAGAATGGAAGACATATTCAAAGTAAAACAAAGAGACACGGAACTACTCCGTGAGTTTGTAGACAGGTTTCAACGAGAAAGAATGCAGTTACACATGGTGCCTGATAATTGGGCAGCCATGGCATTTGCAAGCAACCTGAACGATAAAAGCTCAGAAGCCACGAGATGACTTAAGGAGAGTCTAAAAGACTTCCCCGCTACAACATGGAACGATGTATATAATAGGTACAGTACTAAACTCAGAATAGAAGAATATATCATTGCTCGTTCGAGAGATGAAGATCATTCCAGATCCAGACGTCCTGAATCAGATAGAAGATCATGTAAAAATAGGTATGATCCTTACTTAGGACCCTCGGGATGCGATATCCACCCTAGGTTCGAAAACACTAGGTCGGACTATAGACCACAAGAAAGAGACGTAGTCTCATCCTCGTCTAGATCCAGAAAAGATCGAGATGAACGACCTAGAGGTAGTACTCAAATTGGGGATCATACCTTTAATGTAAGTACTACTGAACTTGTCTCAATATTGAGGAACATGGGAGACAAGGTTAAGTGGCCCAAAGAGATGCGGTCAAATCCAAGTAGAAGAAACCCAGATCACTGGTGTGAATTTCACAACGATCATGGGCACAAAACTGCGGATTGCAGATTTTTACAAGGTGAAGTAGAAAATTTGTTAAAACAGGGCTATTTAACAGAATTGTTTAGTGATAAAGGCAAATAGGCAAATATGAGGAACATGTAGGAGCCCCCAAAGCCTTCTTCTCCAAAATGAACCATTAACGTAATACACGGGGGTGAAGAAGTAAACGAAGTGGTTTGCAAAACTACCACAAAGTTCACAATTACACATGGGAAACGGGCTCGTGGAGAAGATGATATAACCTTCGATGATGCAGATATCAGCGGATTAATACTTCCGCACAATGATGCTCTGGTAATAACTTTGCTTATTCATGACACTAACGTAAAAAGAGTGTTGATTGATCCAGGCAGTTCAGTCAATATCATTTTGATAAGAGTCGTTGAAGAAATGCTACTGGGGAATCAAGTAATCCGAAAAGCACGAGCCATATCAGGGTTTGATAACTCTACGGTTATAACAAAAGGAGAAATTGAGCTTACCACTTATGCTAAGGGGTGATCAAAAGTGCCAGGTTCGAAGTCATAGATACTGACATGGCTTATAACGTGATCATTGGAAGGCCGTGGATCCACGACATGAAAGCGATACCCTCCACGTTGCATCAGGTAATTAAATTCCCCTCTGAATGGGGGATTCAACAAATCAAAGGCGATCAGCAGACCGCAAGAAATATAAACTCTGTGGTACACTACAACAAGAAAATAGAGGTGGAAGAATTACGAGATAAGGGAATCTCCCAAGCAGGTAACGCCGCCCAAACAGGCATGGAAGAAATTACTACCCAAATAGGTACGGAAGGTATTATTGTTGAAACAGGTACGAAAGAAAATACTTACGAGAAGGAAAATCAAGTTACCACGGAAGGTATACTATACCACACAGAAACAGATTCCAGACCGGACGTCATTCGTGAACCGGAGGAAGATGAGCACATCAAAACAACTACGGAGGAGCTCGAAGCTGTTCCGTTATCTGAACAAAAGCCTGAGCAGAAAGTGTATATAGGCACGAGGCTAGGCCCCACTCGAAGAGGTAAGTTAATTGATTATTTAAAGGCTAACGCAGACTGCTTTGCATGGTCCCACTCAGATATTACAGGAATCCCACCAGAAGTGATGACTCATAAACTAAATGAAGATCTATCCTTCGTACCTATTAAGTAGAAGAAAAGAAAGCAAGGACCATTCAAGATCGACGAAGAGGTACAGATACTCTTGAAGATTGGTTCGATATGAGAGGTATCATACCCTAACTGGAAGTAAACACCGTGGTAGTACCTAAAATGAATGGCAAGTGGAGAGTATGCATAGATTATACCGACTTAAATAAAGCATGCCCCAAAGATTCATTCCCATCGCCACATATAGATCAAATGATTGATGCCACAACAGGTCATGAATTATTAAGCTTCTTAGATGCATATTCTGGTTATAATCAGATTAAAATGAATCCCTTAGATGAGGAAAAAAATTCCTTCATTACAAACAGGGGGACTTACTGTTATAAGGTTATGCCTTTTGGCTTAAAAAACGCTGGA
This sequence comes from Nicotiana knightiana, assembly GCA_005239525.1. Taxonomy (NCBI): domain Eukaryota; kingdom Viridiplantae; phylum Streptophyta; class Magnoliopsida; order Solanales; family Solanaceae; genus Nicotiana; species Nicotiana knightiana. The sequence continues at coordinate 110,450 of ML385254.1, read as the reverse complement.
GCCACCTATCAAAGGTTAGTGACTAAAATGTTCCAAGAACATCTTGGAAAGACGATGGAAGTCTATATTGATGATATGTTGGTAAAATCAACACAAGCACAAGACCATTTCCAGCATCTCTCTACTGCTTTTGATATTCTACGCAGGTATAATATGAAGTTAAATCCAGAGAAATGCGCTTTTGGAGTGCAATCAGGTAAATTTTTTGGTTTCCTTGTGTCAAACAGAGGATTAGAGGTAAATCCCGCTCAAATTAAAGCTATAGAGGAAATACCTGATATTTTAACAAATAAAAAGGAAGTTCAAAGACTGACAGGGAGAATAGCAGCTTTGGGTAGGTTTATTTCTAAATCTTCCAAAAAAAGTTTTAAATTCTTCGCAGTTCTCAAAAAGAAGAATCAATTCGAATGGACTGAAGAATATCAGCAAGCCCTCAAGAACCTGAAGATTTATCTATCAAAACCACCACTGCTTTAAAGCCAAAAGAAGGGGAAAGATTGTACATCTACCTGGTTGTCTCAGAAATTGATGTAAGTGCAGTACTGGTAAGAAAAGAAAAAGGTAAACAATCACCTGTCTATTATGTAAGTAAAACTTTGCTAGATGCTGAGACTAGATATCCACATCTGGAAAAGTTAGCCTTAGCTTTAATAATGGCATCTAGAAAATTACGACCCTATTTTCAATGCCACCCAATCACCGTTGTGACCTCATATCCTTTAAGAAATATTCTGCATAAACAGGAATTGTCAGGAAGATTAGCCAAGTGGGCCATAGAATTAAGTGAGCATGAAATAATCTATCAGCCTAGGACTGCAATTAAGTCTCAAATACTAGCTGATTTTGTTGCTGACTTTAGTAATAGCATTGTATCTGAAGTAGAAAAAGAGTTACAACTCTTTAACGGTGTTAATCCAGGCCTATGGACCTTGTTCACCGATGGTTCTTCAAATATAAAAGGCGCCGGCTTAGGCATAGTCTTGATATCACCCATGGGTGAAAAGACACGGCAAGCTATAAAGTGTTATCCTATCACTAACAATGAAGCAGAGTAAGCTATTATTGCAGGGCTTGAACACGCACGGGAGCTCTCAATCGAGAAAATTATGATCAACAGCGACTCCCAACTGGTAGTAAATCAGATACAAGGGACTTACATCGCTCGAGAGACTAGAATGCAACAGTATCTTGAAAAAGCACGAGAGCTCGTGAGACAATTCAAAGCATGGAAGGTAATGCAAATACCTAGAGAGGAAAATGCAGAAGCAGACGCATTAGCTAACCTCGCAGCAGTCACGGAAGTAAAGAACAAAGACAATATAGTTGTTGTTCAACTATTTCATTCAATAATAGACCAGGACAGGAATGAGGTAACTTTCAACAACCTAACCTGGGACTGGAGAAACGAAATTCTTAATTTTTTGTAGAATGGCACCGTACCTGAAGACAGGAAAGCAGCTCAAGCACTTCGCCGCAAAGCTGCAGGGTACTACCTTATTCGCAACTGACTTTATCGCAAGATTTCCAGAGGACCCCTATCTAAATGCCTCGGACCTAACCAAACGGAATTTGTGATGAAAGAAGTCCACGAAGGACACTATGGAAATCACTCAGGGGCGAGATCCTTAGTGAAAACACTAATAAGAGCTGGATACTATTGGCCTAAAATGGAAGAGAAAGCCGAGAATTTTGTATCCAAATGTGACAGATGCCAAAGGTTTGCCAATAACATGTATCGACCAGAGGAATTATTCCCATGGACTTTCATGAAATGGGGTATGGACATAGTGGGACCTCTTCCCACAACTAAAGGACAGGTACGGTTTTTACTCGTGCTAACCGGCTATTTTTTACAAAATGGGTAGAGGCAGAAGCGTTCAAAAAAGTGCGAGAAAAGGAAGTTAAAAGCTTCTTATGGCGAAACATAATATGCCGCTTTGGAATACCAAAGGAAATCGTGTGTGATAATGGACCACAATTCATAGGCTCGCAAATCACAGAATTCTTCGAAAGTTGGAAAATCAAACGGATCACTTCAACGTACCACCCCGTGGATAATGGTCAAGCTGAGTCAACGAATAAGGTCATTACCAACAAACTAAAGAAGCGGCTGGATAAAGCCAAAGGAATTTGTCCTGATGAGTTACCAGCGGTACTATGGGCATACAGAACAACTTCAAAGATAGCCACGGGAGAAACTCCGTTCGCACTTGTTTATGGCTTTGAAGACTTAATACCTGTGGAGATTGGTGAACCAAGCATAAGGTTCTCAACAGCCATGGAAGGTGAAAATGATGACGAATTAAGGACCAACCTGGACCTTCTCGAACCACGGAGAGAAGCAACATTGATACGGATGGCATCTCAAAAACAAATCATAGAGCGTTATTACAATCGTAAGGCTCATCTCAGAAACTTTAAGATTGGGGACTTCTTCCTCAAAAAAGTCTTTCAGTCAACGAAAGAAGTAGGTGCAGGAAAGCTAAATCCAAACTGGGAAGGACCTTACAAAATCCGAGGCATAGTTGGGAAATGCGCCTATGGGTTGGAAGCTATGGACGACAGGGTTCTACCAACAAGATGGAATGCCATCCATCTAAAGAAGTATTACTTCTAAAAGAAAAGAATACCCCTCGTCAGGTATCACAGGTTAGATTTTATTTTGAACATTTAAAAATTTTACTAACTTTTTTAGATGATAGGCACAAAGCTAACCCATCACCAAATGATGATATTATACCTGCAAATACGCGAGGAAATAACACAATTTGCGGTCTAGGGTTACACTTTTTGATGGACGTTCTAAAAGGGTTAAGCAGTCATCATCTAAAAAACTATATACCTTCGAGTCCGGAATGTTTTTCCTTTTCAGGAAAAGGACCGCAAGGAAGGAATAATCAAGTGCTCGAGATTTCATTCTTCAAAGCTCATACACTTGGGGGACTATACAGTATGGAAGGCTAAGATGAAGCAAAGAAGACTATCAGAAAGTCAAAAGCTCGAGCCTGAAGACCCATCTACCCAACGAGACAAGTGATACGAGCAGAATCGAAAGAAATCAAAAGAGTCATCCAAATACAAAGCCTAATGCAAAAAGCAAAAACCTTCGAACATGTTCAGGTTGAAAGGCAAAATATTAGTCACGAGAAAGAAATGTACATCTTTATACTTATTCAAAGCTGTTGTAACAAAAACAGTTAGGGGTAAAAGATCATCATCAATGTACTCATTCAAAAAACTGTTCTCAAATAAAACAGTTATGGATGAAAGATCTAAATCCTTGTATTTGTTCAAAAAAGTGTTATCAAATAACAACAGTTACGAATAAGAAATTTTTTTTCGCGTACTTATTAGAAAATTGTTTCCAAAACAGTTGCGGGTAAAAACCCCAATCTTTATAAAAACTGTTACTAGTAAAAAACAGTTGTTTCCTTGTATTACTATCGAAAAACTGTTACCTATGAAAAACAGTTATGAAATACAAGAGTACATCAAATCTGTTAAACAAAAATAGTTGCAAACATGAGTTTTAGACGATAACCAAACATATGTAAAATGTAATGGAAGTTCAAACAAAAAAACTTCCTTGGAAACATTCTTAAACATGTGTAAAATTCCTATTACTCTATTGCATTATCATGAAGTTGAGACGTCTTCTTCATGTCAATCATAAAGTTCCCTCTTCCATAAACTATGCCTATTACAAAAAGGCACACATTTTATATGACACCGTGCCTATTACAAAAAAGGTACGAGTAGTCTAAAACATTCCCATGCAAAACTCGAAGGTAAAACTAAAACCTCGAAAAATAAAGCATGCAAAAGACTTAAAGAGAAACAGAAACTCAACAAAAGTCGAACTAACATTTATATATTGAAATGGCTAAAAATAAGTATTAACTTATACTTAGCCGTATAAAATTTTTATATACATTGTGGTGCCCCTAGGTTGTCATTTGGGGACTTAAAGGAAATCCAAATTTACCCCCGATGGGACTGGGGGTAACCACCAATTGATACAAATAAAAAGAAAAAAAAGGGATAAACCAACTAAATCTTTTCAAGAGAGGGGTTGACTTCAGTGGCGGCCCTTAATGGAACAATCGACTCCTCTAAAGTTTTAGATTTGTCTAAAGCCCTACGAAGGTCTTCTTGAGTATGAGTGAGTGATTGCACGAGCTCGCCTGGGTATTCCTCCTTCTGCCCCAACAAGTTCTTCAAGTCTCTAATCTCCCCTGAGGCACGGGACAGCTGCTCCGCGAATGAAGATTCCAGAACACTCTTATCTTTATCAGCCTGACTGCAAGAAGCCCTCTCCACTGCCAATTCTTCTGCCATGAGTCTCATCTGCTGCTTCAAGGTACTCCTTTCCTCTTCTAAATCATCCATGTCAATTCTTAAGCTATCATACTGTGCTCTCCAATTATCAACATCGGCCTGCAACTCTCTTGTCTCTTGGTCCGTGTTTGAAATCCTCTTCATAAGCTCCGTGACTATAAGGTTAATCTACAAGAAATAAACCAGTCAGATATGGTAAATTTCATAAACGAGAGTGAAAGAGGATAACTTGCATCATACCTTCAAAGAAGTATGCACGACCTCATTGGCTCATATAGGAGCACCGTGGCTGGCTAGCGTTGCTTTCTCAGAGGGACTTATCAAAGGCTTGAACCATACTTCGGGCTCACCCGTTTTCTTGAAAGATTCCCCTCAGCTGGAACCTTTATTACCACCTGCCGCATCTCTCTGCTGGAAGGCATAGAAGTAGGCAGAGATGGAACAATAACATGCACGGAAGGTTCAGGAGCTGGAGAAGCCACGGGCAAAGAAGCAGGCACAGAGAGTTGAAGAAGTTACAGGCAAAGCAACAACAGAAGTTGAAATAGCCAAAGGAACAGATGAAACAACTTCTCTCAAAGAAGCAGGAAAGACAGCAGCCAAAGGAACATAGTCAGGAGCAAGATCAACAACCTCGTGAATAGGGGAATGTGAAACATCATCAAGGACAGGGGGCTCAATCACAGACGCGGAAGGCAAGGTTGAGTCTGTAAGCTCATAATCTAAAACCATTCGCCTTCTCCATGGCCTGTGCACTAAAACACCCTCTTCTTTCTCTTCTACCGAACGAGACTCACTAATCTTCCTCTTCGAGGAAGATGAACGAACAATAATTTCCTGGGCCTGAGCCAAGGACATCTTCGGGATAGATGAAGCAGACACCCAACGAGCCGAGAACCCTATTAAAAAGGGAAAAAAGTTAAACAAAAAAAAAAGACACGAGTAAGGAAAAAATCAAGAACAAAAGCTTCAGTTACCGTGGGTCTTTACTTGCCAACCATACCTCCCAGCAAGGTACTTCCAAGATCTCTCTTCTGAAGGAGCGAAAAATAACAATTTTTCTACCCAATCACGAATACCGGAGACATTTTCAACAGTGTTCATGATTGCTGAGAGAAGAAAAAAAACAGATACGGTGTTAAATAAAACATCTCAAGTCAAAACAAGAAAAAGTAAATGTGAGCTAAAGCATACTCATGTGTGCGATCCACTTCTCAAGGAAGGGAAGATTTTCTTCACCTACTAAACCAACAATGAGTATAGCAACATACCAGAGGTACCAGCCCCTATCTNTGTAAGACGTTATTCTTTGATTACTATTAGGAATATAGACAGGAAAGTCAGACTTCCAAAAGCACTCCCTCCGAACAAGGGAAATCTGACCCTCAATTATAAGGGTTGGATATCTTTCGACACTATCAATAGAAGAAGATTGATCTACAAGAACTTGAATATCCCTAGAAAAAACAAACTCAGCAGGGACAATTTCATCGACTCCAGGTTCATGAAGGCGTTCACCTCTACCTCTAGACAAAGACCGAGAAACCCTAAATCTCAGAGAAATTGGAGATCTAGTGGAAGTTGGAGGAACTATCTGAGAAGAAGAGGAGCCCTCGAAGGAGTGGATCCTAGACTTCTAAGCCACCCCTCCGACTCCTAGTCAGAGCAGAAGATGGCGCTAAACTTTCAATATCTATTACTCTTTGAGGTTGGTTTGAAGAAGACATGTTTACAAAGGCAAAGAAGAAAGTTCTTTACAAAATACAAAGTTAGAAAAGTGTTTCGTGGAAGCAAAGAAAAGAAAAAATGTATTTATACTTGAAGACAACCGTTAAACATGAAGAAAAAGGAAAATAATGATGAAAAGTCATAATTGAAGATGTCACTTAGGGACTGGAACAGCCGCAAAAAGCCCTAAAAGGTGCCGAGTAAATGGAGAACCAATCCGAAAAGGACACGTGGTATGAGCATTAAATGAAAGTGACAAATGATGCCTATGGTGCAGAGAAGGATACAATGATTCAAGGAAAAGCAACGGCAAAATATTCCCGCCATAAATGAATATCTACTTACCACATATCAATCGTTCGATTTATGATAAGTGGGGGGACTATCTGTATTGGTAAAAAAGAGTTTCACACGTAAGACAGCTTTTCACAACTCAGCCAGTCACGTGGACACAGGAAAACACAACAGCTGGATGTGATTCTTTGAAGAGGTACAGTACAAAGAGGAACGGTTCAGTAAACCCACGAACTTATCAGCCACGGAAAACTCAACTTGATCAAAATAGGAGAGAGGCACGGTGAGAATGAATCTAGACAAAGCTACAGGCAGATTCACGGACCCACAGTTGATTACTCGAACGTTATATAACCGAACCCCAATTACCGTTATCCTTTGTAACACCTCATTAATGTCATAATTAGTCATTAATGAGTAACCATAGCAAGAGTCGTACGTTATAAGAATCTCCTATATAAGGGAGGGGAATACAACTTGTAAAGGCATCTGATTCTCGAATACAATCAACTTTGATTTTCTATATTTCTGCAATATTGTCTATTATTCATTTTTCTCCATTATCTTGATTAGCAGTAACCCGTATTCATCTTAAAAAATAAGTTTTAATCAAAGGGTCTAATTCTTTGGTTAAACAGCCTATGGTGCAGAGAAGGATACAATGATTCAAGAAAAAGTGGCGGCAAAATATTCCCGCCATAAATGATCATCCACTTACCAAATATTAATCTTTAAATATATTAATCCAGTCACGTGGACACAGGAAAACGCGACAACTGGATGTGATTCTCTGAAGAGGTATGGTACAAATAGGCATAGTTCAGTAAACCAACGAACTTATCAGCCACGAGAAACTCAACTTGATCAAAACGGGAGAGAGGCACGGTCAGAATGAATCTAGACAAAGCTACGGGCAGATTCAAGGACCCACAATTTATTACTCGAACGTTATGTAACCGAACCCCAATTACTGTTATCCTTTGTAACGCCTCATTAATGTCATAATTAGTCATTAATGAGTAACCATAGCAAGAGTCATACGTTATAAGAATCTCCTATATAAGGTAGGGGAAGACAACTTGTAAATGCCTTGATTATCAGTAACCCGTATTCATCTTAAAAATAAGCTTTAGTCAAAGGGTCTAATTCTTTAATTAAACAACGTACCCCCGTCACCTCGTGCGTTTGTAGCCCCTGCAGATAGTAGCACATACTTAATTAGTTCACCTAGGGGGACAATTACCCCTCAGAAAGTTAGAAAGGAGACTTACCTCTCTCCGAAGTTCCATAACCGGCTTCCAAGCCCTCCCGATGACTCCAATGGAGGCACAACGCCCCGAAACTATCCAAACAACGACACACCAATGAAAATATACTCTAATATTTATAACAATTCCAAATTATATAATTTTCCTACCCCTCTCAGCGAATTGACCAAAATGCCCTCGGGCCCACGTGCCCGGAATCCGAAATTTCTCGAAGATATATTCTACCCATAGCCTTATTAACTCAAATATACAATTTACTCTAAATTCCGTGCTCAAATTCGTGGTAGAAATCCAAAATAACATTTATGTCTTTCCTCAAAAATCCCAATTCTCCTACTAATTTTCATGTCTAATCCATGCATATAATCTTGTATTTAACTTTAAAACGGGAGGAATTTACTTACCTCGCAATGCATGATGAAAATCCCTTTTTGAAGCCTCCCAAAATCGTCCATGCCAAGATGAAATAGTGAGGAAATGGCCAAAAATCACGGTTTTAAAACATTCTGCCCATGCCATTTCTCGCACCAGCAATTCCGCAGGTGCGACCAAACTTCCGCACCTACGGCTTTCCTCAGCTTAAGCCAAACTTCGCACCTGCGCTCATTGTCCGCATCTACGGCTTCGCAGGTGCGAAAACTCCCTCGCACCTGCGCTCCCTGCCAAACTAGAAAACTTTCGCACCTGCGGCTCCGCACCTGCGGCCCAAGCCTCGCAGGTGCGGTCACACCAGATGACATCAACCTCAGCCTTCTTCAAACTCCAAACTTGATCCGTTAATCACCCAAAATCCACCCGAGGCCCCCGGGACCCCGTCCAATTATACCAACCTGTTCCAAAACATAGTGTAGACTTGCTCGAGGCCTCAATCACATCAAACAATGCCGAAATCACGGATCGCTCTAAAATTCAAACTTTAAGAACTTGAAATTCCATACTTCCACATTCGATGCCGAAACCCATCAAATCACGTCCGATTGACCTCAAATTTTTCACACAAGTCACATTCAACATTACGGATCTGTTCCAACTTTTGGAATTGCATTCCGACCCTGATATCAAAATTTCCACTTCCGGTCAGATTTCTCAAAAACCTTTAAATTTCTATATTTAGCCAAATGACTTCAAAATGACCTACGGACATCCGAATTCACTTCCGGTCACGCTCCCAACTCCAGAATCACCGTACGGAGCTATTCCCAGGCTTAGAATCCCAAATGGATATATATACACGGAAATGCCTTGCAGCCCAAACTTATGAAATTCTTCTGAAATGCTATCTTCCATAATATGCGCCGAAATGCTCACAAGTTCTCCAAAGCCTGATCCGGACATACGTTCAAGTCCGAAATCATCATAAGAATCCGGTGGAACCTTAAAATCTTGATTCGGAGGTCGTTTACTCATAATTACAAATCTTAGTCAATTTCTCCAACCTTTGGCTTCTGAAATGAGAATTTTCTTTCCAAACCCACTATAAACTTTCCGAAGTTCAATTCTGACCACACCTACAAGTCATTATACCTGAAATGGAGCTACTCACGACTTCAAACCGCTGAACGACGTGCTAGAGCTCAAAATGACCGTTCAGGTCGTTATAGTATATATTGTTGAGTATGTCAATAAAATGTAGTTTTGGAGTTAGGGCGTGTTGATCCTCATTCTAAATATTTTTCTACCTTATGTTTGGATGGAGACATAGAGACGATCCTTTGGAGATATGTATAGATGAAGAACAATACCCTTATATTCTATAATTTTCCATGCTAATGAGACAAAATGACATCCCTCACTTAAAGGCGAAGAAGTGCAAGATGCAATACTTATTGCTTGGTTCCGTTATTTTTACACCACCGCCCCAGGAATGTGACAGAAAAATTGATGCAAAGTTGGGGGCATAATTCATATCTTCAAAGTGGAAGGAGAAATGGTGAAGCGATGGTGTTGTGCCACGACTACAAATAAGGCGCTTATTGGGAGGAAACCCAACTTTACTGCATTTTTATTTTATTTATTTTTATAGTGTCTGTTTTTGTTTTGTAGGATTATAAGCATAGAAAGAAAATCCATTAGAAGAGTGCAAAAGCGAGCCAGATGGTTGGAACTAGTGTGGGGTGCCGCACAAATGATCATGCCTGGGGGGAAGTCTGAGTACCTCGTGAGCCGCTATTGCGTCGGCCTTTGGCCTTTCAAGGAGTTTCTTGTCCACCCTCGTTATTGTTTTGCTTTATTTGTGCATTGGAGACACTACACTCTTTTAAGTGTGGGGTGGGAGAATTCCTCTAGATAATTAGTAGTGGTATGTTAGAAAAATATTAACTTCTTATTTTACTTTAGCTTCTTATTTTTGTTTTCTTAGTTGTGTAGTATTTTAGTAGCTCCTAATTTTTTTAAATAAGAAAAATAGGAAAAATCGAGGAAAAGAAAAATGGAGAAAATTAGACTTTTCCCGACGATGGATCTCCTAGATGGATCGCCCTAACTCCAAAAATATGTCTTTTTCCGGCATGTGAGTTGAAGAGAAATTTGAGGTGATGCTCGGTTTGAAAAATGATTTTAGTATTTCTTTTATCTTTTCGAGTGTTATCGTTATCACAAATAAAACTGGTCCTATTTGAGCCTATAGACTTTTATTTGGCACCCACATTATAAGCCTATACCATTTTTATTCTTAATTGACATTTTGTTTTATCCTTTTTACCTCTTAAAGGACTTTAATTGTGAGATGAGCGCTAAAGAAGTAAGAAGGGACTAAGTGTGGGATGACTTACGAGTGAAACCAATGAAGTAAAGAAAAGATGCACTTATTTTGTAAAAGAATACACCACTAGTGAAAATTACACAAGAGAGAAAAAAAAATCTTTAGATGAATAAATTGATATCTTGTTCTTGCTAGTGGGGTATAAATTAAAGTAGTGCTTAAAGAAAAAGGGAACATTGTTGGGAGTGATTGAAGTTGTGAAATTAAAGTGGATTAAGAAATTTGCGCTTAAGTTTATCATGTGATGTGTTAAAGTGCTTATGAGGATTAACCACAATTCCTAAAATATATCCTACACATCCCCTAGCCCGCATTACAACCATAAAAAAAAGTCCTAATTGATTTTAGATCAAGTGAGCCTACATTAGTACAAATTTACATTATGGGCAAGCCTATGGTACCAATTGCATGCATGAGACTTCTTTTGTGGGAGTAAGAGATTTTCTTTGATATATATGAGTCCTTAAAATATATTTGAGCATTTGATTTGACTGTATGGTTTTAACTTACTCTCTTGTTCTTGTTGTGAGGGCACATGGTCTCACGAGGGATAGGTAACGTTATTATACTTTTCTCTATGATGTTGGATATTCAAGCCATGAGTGCATTGTGAAATTGAATTGATTTTTGAGGCTAGGATTGTTATGAGCATGTTGTCTTTGTTTGCATATTTTTGAAGTATGGCATAAGAAAAGGGAAGTGTATGTGATTGCATATGCTAAGGTTTAATTGTTTCTATCAACCATGGTCATTAGTGTAGTGTGCCTCAATTGTGTAAATATAAAGTTCTCAAGAATAGTGTAATTTGTTGGTTGACTCGAGGACGAACAAGAGTTTAAGTATGGGGTAGTGATGTTTGACTATAATTATATATTTTTAATGCATTACTTACTTTACATTTTAGGTGCTTTAATGCTAGACTATACTATATTTGTGATTAATTGAGTCTATTTTATGTTTAGGTACATTAAAGGCAAAATCTAGAGTAAAGTAGGGATTTTATGTGTATTTATACACTACAAGAATGAAGTATGATTATTCAATTAGTGAGTATTTAATTTACAAAGGAAGACAATAGAACAAATGGAAAAAGAAGGGAATTATTGATGAAAATATGAATTGAAAAAAAGAAGAAACAATTGCAAAGGATTTGGAAAGAAAACAAAAACGAGAATTGGAAAGTTAGACAACAAATCAATTGGAAACAAAGTGAGGTAGGGGTGAGCATCAGTCAGTTCGGTTTGGTTATGAATATTATCGGTTTAACATATCGGTTATCGATTTATAAATATAGTAAACCGATAACCAAACCGATAAGATATTAGTTATCGGTTAACGGTTAATCGGTTATCGACCATTATCGGTTCGGTTATCGGCTTACCCAATAAGATAACTCAATCTAGAGTTTAGCAAAAAAGAGAAGACAATTCACTTTGAGTTAAGCAAAAAAGAGAAGAATTCACATATAGTATACTACCCAATTCTGCGCTCTAGCCACAACTTATATTTGAAGCAGATTTTATTTTGGCAAATTCATGACCTGTGCAATCTTAAAAATTGATACTACAACTCCACAAGCATTCCATCTCCAATATAATGGAAATATTAGTTAACAAGAACATAAATTATAACCTTTTGGTTTCCTGCCAACCCATAATCAAGAGATTAATGTCATTTTCCAGAGCGAATTGTAGTAAGAGAAACAAGAGTACTAGTAAATGTAACGACCCGACCAGTCGTTTTGAGCTCTAGTGCGTCGGTCAGCGGTTTGAAGTCGTGAGCAACTTCGTTTTAGGTATTATGACCGGTGGGCGTAGTCGGAATTGAATTCCAGGAAGTTTAGAATTGCTTTGGAAAGAAAAATTCTCATTTCAGATGCCTTAAGTTGGGGAAATCAGCTAAGATTGGAATTTTGAGTAAACAACCTCCGAATCAGGATTTGAAGGTTGCAGCAGGTTCGTATGATGATTTCGAACTTGGATGTATGTCCGGCTCGGGGTTTGGATAACCTGGGAGCGCTTCGGCGTATATTGTGAAAATTAGCATTTTAGAAGGATTTCATGAATTTGGGCTTGAAGTGCATATTAATGAGGGTGATTTGCTCCGTATGGTGATTCTGGAGTTGGGAGCGCGACCGGAAGTGAATTTGATGTCCGTAGGTCATTTTGAAGTCTTTTGGCTAAAGATAGAATTTGAAGGTTTTTAAGAAATCCGACCGAAAGTGGAAGTTTTGATATCGAGGTCGGAATCCGATTCCGGAAGTTGGAGCAGGTCCGTAATGTTGAATATAACTTGTGTGCGAAATTTGGGGTCAATCGGGGTGTGATTTGATAGGTTTCGGCGTTGGGTGTAGAAGTTTGAAATTCTAAGTTCTTAAAGAATTGGATTTGAGTGCGATTAGTGATTTCGGCATTGTTTGATGTGATTTGAGGGCTCGAGCAAGTCTATGTTATGTTTTGGGATAGGTTGGTATGATTGGACGGGCCCCGGGGGCCTCGGGTGGATTCCGGGTGGTTAACGTATCAAATTTGAAATTGGAAAAAGGGCTGAAGCTTGCTGTCATCTGGTGTAATTGCATCTGCGAGGCTTTGAACGTAGGTGTGGAGTAGCAGGTGCGGCTAAGGGCGTCGCAGGTGCGAGATTGGGGCTGGAGCTGAGGAGGCCGCAGGTGCGGAAGATTGGTCGCACCTGCGAAATCGTAGGTGCGAAGAGGGGATCGCAGGAGCGGGAATTTGCCGGGTCAAGTCGGAGCCACACCTGCGATGGAATTTACGCAGGTGCGGAGTCGCAGGAGAGGCCATTGGATCGCAGGTGCGAAAGAGTCCTGGGCAGAATGTTTTAAAGACGGTTTTATGTCATTTCTCACCCATTTTTCATTGTCATGGGCGATTCTCGTCAGGCATCAATATAAGTAAACTCCTTCCGTTTGTTAGATGAATACAAGATTATATGCGTGGATTAGGCATGGAAATTGGTAGGAATTTGGGAATTTTTTAAAGAAACCTAGAAAAGGTAAATTTGGAATTAGCAACGAATTTGAGTATGGAATGTAGAGTAAATTGCATGATTGAACTAGCAGAGCTATGGGTAGCATGTATCTTCAAGAATTTCGGATTTCCGGGAGCGTGGGCCCGAGGGAATTTTGGTCATTTCTCCGAGCGGGGTTGGGAAAGTATATAATCCGAATTTGTTGTGAGTATTAGGATGAATTTTCATTTCTTTGCCATAATGTGGTAGTTTCAGAGTGTTGTGCGTCTATGGGAGTCATCGGAAGGGCTTGGAAGCCGGTGTTGGAATTTCGGAGCGAGGTAAGTCTCCTTTCTAACTTTGTGAGGGGGAATTGTCCCCCTAGGTGAATTAATTCAATACATGCTATTATCTTCGGGGGCTACATATGCACGAGGTGGCAGGAGTCCGTGCGTAGCTACTATTATGTCTTGTCCGGGTAGTCTAGGACCCACTAGCATGCCTTACGTGTTATACCCGTAATCTTGCCTGTAATATTAAACTGCTAATTTAATCGAAGACGTAATTGAATATCTAAAAGAAAACTAGAGTTCATCTTGTTAATCTTCTAAAAATAGAATTTATCTCTCTATGGATATTTGTGTACCTGGACTAGGTCGTATCGTGGAATGTCATTAAACTTGACAAATGAGTTTAAAAAACAAATGATTTCAAAACACTATATTTCATGTTTCTTTTAATAAAGATTTTACCAGTTTCGTGAGAAAACTATTTTCTTGATAAAATACGGATTTAATGTGTGGAAATGTGTCAGCACCCGAGTCGCAAGTATGATTCACGAGCGGGGAAGCTTTATAATATTCAGTATAAGTGTGTCAGCACTCGATTCGCAGGTATGATTTGCGATCGAGGGAAGCTTTATGGTAATTTGGTATGAGTGTGTCAGCACCCGAGTCGCAGGTATGATTCGCGAGCGGCGGAAGCTTTATAATATTCAGTATAAGTGTGTCAGCACTCGAATCACAGGTATGATTCGCGATCGAGGGAAGCTTTATGGTAATTTGGTATTAATGTTTCAGCACCCGAGTCGCAGGTATGATTCGCGAGCGGGGGAAGCTTTATAATATTCAGTATAAGTGTGTCAGCACTCGAATCGCAGGTATGATTCGCGATCGAGGGAAGCTTTATGATAATTTGGTATAAATATGTCAACACCCGAGTCGCAGGTATGATTCACGAGCGGGGGAAGCTTTGTAATATTTAGTGTAAGTGTTTCAGCACTCGAATCGCAGGTATGATTCACGATCGAGGGAAGATTTATGGTAATCTGGTATAAATGTGTCAACACCCGAGTCGTAGGAATGTTTTGCAAGCGGGGGAAGCTTTACGCCTATTCAGTGATTAGATATTCCTTCGACTCCGGCCAATTGTCTTATCCTTATGTGCGCATGACTATTAGGTACGATTTTATTGATATTGGACTGACATGTATTTGGGGAAACAGGAAAGTGTACTTTGTTGTTTATTCTCGGTAGTTACCTGGATTTCTGTACTTGATACGTATTCACTGCTCAGTGTCTTACATGTCTACTGTATTTCACCATATTCTGTCATAAATTATATTGTTGGGCCCTAGTGAGTGTCTAATGCGACCTCTCGTCACTACCTCTCTGAGGTTAGGCGCGCGACTTACTGAGTATATGTTGTTTTTTGTACACACGCTACACTTGTTGTGCATTTTTATTGCACAAGTACTTTCATGGCGATTGGAGGATTTGGAGACTTAGGCGAGCTGCATCATCCGGAGGTGATCCGCAGATGACGGAGTCTCCCTCGCACTGTTTACTTTCAGTTTATATTCCCATGTCCAATTTGTATTCCGGACAGACTTTGTGATGGTTGTATAAATTCTTAGAAATTGCTCATGTACTTGTGACACCAGGTTCTGGAGTAGGTTGGGATGTGTTGGGTTATATTTGTTATGGTGTAGTATTCAAACCCTTGTTTTTAACTAGTAGGTTTTTATTTGGTTGATATGTAATAAAAGTGAAAGGAAATGTTTTTCATAAATGTCAAAAGCCGGAATGTTATTTCAACTAATTAAGGGGTTGGCTTGCCTGATAGTGGTGTCCGGTGCCATCACGACTCGTAGATTTTGGGTCGTGACAACATGGTATCAGATCACTAGGTTCCCGTAGGTTTCAATAGTCATGAGCAAGTCTAGTCGAGTCTTGCGGATCGGTATGGAGACGTATGTAATTATCTTCGAGAGGCTACAGGGCTGTTGGGAGTAATTTCCTTCTTGATTCTTCATCGTGCGTGTTAATTCCTTTGAGGCTTATTCCTATGTTCATTCCTACTCAATCTTACGCGTCGTGAAGCGCTTTCTATGGATCATGAATTTGAGGAATTAAATGGTGCTACGAATGTAATCCGAGATGCTTCCATGTGTAATTGGTCGTGGCTGTTGTTATGGCCCTGCAAAAAGGGTAATATGTATTTCAGCTCAGTTGTTGTGTTTCTGGGAGTCTTAAGGTTGTGCTTGGGTAGTGATGATGTTTGCACTTGGTTGTCGCGCGGTGTCGTTATGATGATAGAATGCTTGCCCATATGTTGAGGGTGATGAATGGTTTGAAGGGACGTCTTCTCAGAGTTTGATTTCGATATTTCAGTGCTTTTGTGTTGGCAGAGAAAGGGCATTTGGGTTATGAATTGTCTGGTTGGGGATTGATAAGGTAGTAAGACTTGGCGTCTTCAAGTGAGGTGGGATATGCACCTGTGACGAGTAGTCGTCGTCATTGATCGGATGGAATGTGTTAGTGTTCGGTGGTGCTATGATTTCTTCGGTTGCGTGGGGTCAGAGTATCGAGAAGAAGTGTTGAAGAATGCGGTTGGAAGGGATCGTGAGGTGCGGTGGTTCAGTACCGGATAAGTGTTGTTCATGAAGGCAGCTAGAGAAAGATGATCTTCGGAGAGCCTGAAGTCGTGGTGATCTGCTGGTTTGAGAGCTACAGAGAGTGGTCCTGAAGTAAGCTAGGCGGTGGTTCCATTTCTAAGAGGCCAGGTGTAAGAAGCGGAAGTCGAGCAGTCGCAAAGTGGGGGAGTCCCACCATTTGCATTTGGGTCATAGGGTTGTCTTCGCATAGGGTCGCGGATTATCAACGTATTGGCAAGTTATTTCAGCTAAGGGAAAGGCGTAAAATGGTGATTGCATGGGGTTTGATGAGTATGTGCAAAAGTTGGCCCTGTCGGGCCAGGGTTAGGCTTTGGAAGATTCAGGATTTATTCTTAAGGCATGGGCAAGTTGTAAGGATAGTGACTCAGTCATGTGTTTCCTTGAAAGGGGTGTTCTTGTGCCAGAGTGGGCGACTCTCAATAGCGGTTCTAGTGATTTTAAAAGTTAAGAATGCGGCGTTAAGGGTTCAGGCAGCAGTATGATCGAGAGTCGAGCTTTCACAGAGTAATTTCTGAGAAAAACAAGGATGGGTGGAGTGTTCTATGATGTGTTTCAGCATGCAGGATAACATCGGTGGAGTGAGAGAAATAAACTCCGGATTGTAGAAGGACTATCAGAAGGGTATGAGACGGGTTGCGGGATTTGGGCAGCATAGTCTCGTGAATCAAGGTCACTCGGGATGAGTGAGGGTTGAGTTTGCTATGGGTTGAAGGAAGTTGTTATTATTCCTGAGGCAGTTGAACATGATTAAAAGAAGATAGAGTGATTAGCCATGGTTGAAATGGCACATTTGCGGCAGTGATCGATTCCTTTGATGTGAATTAGTTATGCATGTGGTTTGTGCCGGTGTGTGCAGGGCTTGCCAGTCGTCGTAACGGATCTCATGTGGGAGCATTTGAGTGCTATGGCCGNGAGTCAAGTAAAAAGTTTCTATATGATGAAATGTTCACCCTATTGGTGGTTCGGAAGTTATGATGGAATTCTTGCGCTACCTCATGTTGGTATGTTAGGTGCGGGAAGCAGTATGTAACTGGGAGTAAGAATCGAGATTGAGGTCCGATGTTTATAAGGGTGTCATGAGCCCGGAAGAGCAAGACAAAGTGATTTGAAAGTTCAGAGTAAGCTGGTGTTATCTTCAGTGTCACCTGAGATTGATATTCGGTGAACGAGGCTTTGTACCCTGGTCATGGGTTCTTGATGTGTTTTGCGGCCTTAGTGTGATCGGTATTATGGATGGGCAGAATTTTTGCCTTGTGTGGAAGGTCGTGGAAGCATGACCGCGAAAAGATTGTATAAAGTGTGACATGTAGCCACTTGATGGATTTCAGATTTGGACCGAGTATAAAGAAGTGCAATATTACTTAATTAAGAATTTATGCCTGAAGAGCGTTTGGTTCAGTTGATTATGGATAATGGGGTGTTAGTCTCGGTGATGATGGTTGTTCTCGTGTATTATGAGAGAAGATGGGTTAATATGGACCCAGGAAAAAGCTATTAGCTTAGTTGGTGCGAGCTAGGTGGCTCGATGTTTGTGGATGCATTTGAATATGATTATGGGCTCCGTATGAGCCAGGCATGTTCCTTTCAGTAGAGTGATTTTCATGAAAAGGTATTAGAATAGCGGGTGTTGTTCCGTCTTCATCGAATTCATGTGTTGTTGTGATTGTGCCGTGCGAGTTGTGAAACGGCTTGATAATTTCCTATGTGTTGAGGTCCCGCGTTGTGGGGATGTTATGTGAGCAGGATAGCTCTTGAGATCTAGAGTGTATATATATATCGCACCTCAGTTGTGCTTGATTTATGTATCCTACGGCTCTATCAGTCTCCCCAGGATGGTATTATGCACTTAGCGTGCTTGTGATCGATATTCAGTAATTTGTAATAGTGAGCGGTTCAGCTCCGTGTATATTTCCTTATGTGAGTTTTATGATGGGATCGAGTGCACGCTGCCAAGGGTATGTTATTTGGATCGGGTTGCACGCCGCAACAATGTGATGATGAGAAGGGTTAATATGTATTTATTTTCTTGTGTTTTATTTCCTATTTTCTGGTAAGAATTCATATTAGTTGCGTGAGCTGAGTAGTTCCGTCTTGAGTCATTTCTTATTATCATGTTCGAGTTATGGCCTATTGGCGCGTTGTGGTATCACGTGAGGCTGTTGGTCATGTTGGGGTGGTTTGTTGTCTAAGCAGTTAGTATTGGGTGAGACGATATTATTGGATCAAGGATCAGTCTGATGAGGTTATGTGAAGTGTATATTAAAGAGCAAATACCATTATTCAGGTTCATAATGAAGTGATGATTCTAGTCAAGATGAGGTATTCAAGGATTTGTTAACTCTGCAATTGAGTATGAATTTCTGAACATTTCCTCCGTTGTGGTGGTATCGTCAGCATTATAGTAGGGTGTATGTATATTTCTTATGAGGTGCATTGGGAGCATCAGATTCGTGGACCTTGGCTATTAAGGTTCAGGGAGTGTCATTGTGGTCTGATGATGAGTTATGCGGTGCATGGTGCCGATTCAGCAAGGGTATGCAGTTATGATCTGGTATATCGTATGCTAGTTGATGTAGTGCTTATATATTGGAACTAGGCCTGGCTAGAGAAAATTTCAAGTGTTTGAATGAATTCTACGCTTATAAAATGGAATAAAGAAGAAATCTCCAGATTTGATCAAGCTATTGTGCTCGACTAGGTTGTGGTAGCACGGACATGTGCTTGAAATGTTAAACGGTGATTTCAGATAACTCCAGAGCAGTTCTTGGCACATTCGAGGACGAACGTCGGTTTAAGTGGGGGAGAATGTAACGACCCGACCGGTCGTTTTGAGCTCTAGCGCGTCGTTCAGCGGTTTAAAGTCATGAGCAGCTTCATTTCAGGTATTATGACCCGTGGGCGTAGTCGGAATTGAATTCCAGGAAGTTTAGAATTGATTTGGAAAGAAAAATTCTCATTTCAGAAGTCTTAAGTTGGAGAAATCAGCTAAGATTGGAATTTTGAGTAAACGACCTCCGAATCAGGATTTGAAGGTTCCAGCAGGTTCATATGATGATTTCGGACTTGGATGTATGTCCGGCTTGGGGTTTGGATAACCGGGAGCGCTTCGGCATATATTGTGGAAGTTAGCATTTTAGAAGGATTTCATGAATTTGGGCTTGATGTGCATAACAGTGAGGCTGATGCCCGTTTGGGATTTCGAGGTCTGGGAATAGCTCCATTTGGTGATTCTGGAGTTGGGAGCGCGATCGAAAGTGAATTTGGATGTCCGTAGGTCATTTTGAAGTCATTTGGCTAAAGATAGAATTTAAAGGTTTTTAAGAAATCCGACCGGAAGTGGAAGTTTTGATATCGAGGTCCGAATCCGATTCCGGAAGTTGGAGCAGGTCCGTAATGTTGAATATGACTTGTGTGCAAAAGTTGGGGTCAATCGGGTGTGATTTGATAGGTTTCGGCGTTGGATGTAGAAGTTTGAAATTCTAAGTTCTTAAAGAATTGGATTTGAGTGCGATTCGTGATTTCGGCGTTGTTTAATGTGATTTGAGGGCTCGATCAAGTCCGTGTTATGTTTTGGGATAGGTTGGTATGATTGGACGGGGCCCCGGGGGCCTCGGGTGGATTCTGGGTGGTTAATGGATCAAAGTTGAAGTTCGAAAAAGGGCTGAATCTTGCTGTCATCTGGTGTAATCGCACCAGCGAGGCTTTGACCGCAGGTGCGAGATTGGGGCTGGAGCTGAGGAGGCCGCGGGTGCGGAAGATTGGTCGCACCTGCGGAATCGCAGGTGCGAAGAGGGGATCGCAGAAGCAGGAATATCCTGGGTCAAGTCGAAGCCGCACCTACGATGGAATTTCCGCAGGTGCGGAACCGCAGGAGCGGCCATTGGATCGCAGGTGCAAAAGAGGTCTGGGCAGAATGTTTTAAAGACGGGTTAATGTCATTTCTCACCCATTTTTTATTGTCATGGGCGATTTTTGGAGAGCATTTCAAGGGGGATTCTCGTCAGGCGTCAAGGTATGTAAACTCCTTCCGTTTGTTAGATGAATACAAGATCATATGCGTGGATTAGGCATGGAAATTGGTAGGAATTTGGAAATTTTTTGAAGAAACCTAGAAAAGGTAAATATGGAATTTAGCCACGAATTTGAGTATGGAATGTAGATTAAATTTCATGATTGAACTAGTATAGCTATGGGTAGCATGTATCTTCAAGAATTTCGTATTTTCGAGTGCGTGGACCCGAGGGAATTTTGGTCATTTCTCCGAGCGGGGTTGAGAAAGTATATAATCCGAATTTGTTATGAGTATTAGGATGAATTTTCATTGCTTTTCCATTATGTGGTAGGTTCGGAGTGTTGTGCGTCCGTGGGAGTCATCAGAAGGGCTTGGAAGCCGGTGTTGGAATTTCGGAGCGAGGTAAGTCTCCTTTCTAACTATTTGAGGGGGAATCGTCCCCCTAGGTGAATTAATTCAGTACATGCTATTATCTTCGGCGGCTACGTACGCATGAGGTGATGGGAGTCCGTGCGTAGCTACTATTATGTCATGTCCGGGTAGTCTAGGACCCACTAGCATGCCTTATGTGTTATACCTGTAATCCTGCCTGTAATATTAAACTGCTAATATAATCGAAGAAGTAATTGAATATCTAAAAGAAAACTAGAGTTCATCTTGTTAATCTTCTAAAAAGAGAATTTATCTCTCTATGGATATTTGTGTACCTGGACTAGGTTGTATCGTGGAATATCATTAAACTTGACAAATGAGTTTCAAAAACAAATGATTTCAAAACCTATATTTCATGTTTCTTTTAATAAGGATTTTACCACTTTCCTGAGAAAACTATTTGCTTGATAAAATACAGATTTAATGTGTGGAAACGTGTCAGCACCCGAGTCGCAGGTATGATTCGCGAGCGGGGGAAGCTTTATAATATTCAGTATATGTGTGTCAGCACTCGAATCGCAGGTATGATTCGCGATCGAGGGAAGCTTTATGGTAATTTGGTATAAATGTGTCAGCACCCGAGTTGCAGGTATGATTCGCGAGCGGGGGAAGCTTTATAATATTCAGTGTAAGTGTGTCAGCACTCGAATCGCAGGTATGATTGACGATCGAGGGACACTTTATGGTAATCTGGTATAAATGTGTCAACACCCGAGTCGCAGGAATGATTCACGAGCGGGGGAAGCTTTACGCCTATTCAGTGATTAGATATTCCTTCGAATCCGGCCGGTTGTCTTATCCTTGTGTGCGCATGTCTATTTGGTACGATTTTATTGATATTGGCCTGACATGTATTTGGGAAAAAAGGAAAGTGTACTTTGTTGTTTATTCTCGGTAGTTACCTGGATTTCTGTACTTGATACGTATTCTCTGCTCACTGTCATACATATCTATTGTATTTCACCATATTCTGTCATAAATTATGTTGTTCGTCCCTAGTGAGTGTCTAATGCGACCTCTCGTCACTTCCTCTCCGAGGTTAGGCGGGCGACTTACTGAGTACATGTTATTTTTTGTACTCATGCTACACTTGCTGTGCATTTTTATTGCACAGGTACTTTCATGGCGATTGGAGGATTCGGAGACTTAGGCGAGCTGCATCATCCGGAGGCGATCCGCAGCTGACGGAGTCTCCTCGCACTGTGTTTACTTTCAGTTTATATTCCCATGTCCAATTTGTATTCCGGACAGGCTTTGTGATGGTTGTATAAATTCTTAGAAATTGCTCATATACTTGTGACACCAGGTTCTGGAGTAGGTTGGGATGTGTTGGGTTATATTTGTTATGGTGTAGTATTCAAACCCTTATTTTTAACTAGCAGGTTTTTATTTGGTTGATATGTAATAAAGTGAAAGGAAATGTTTTTTTTGCATAAATGTCAAAAACCGGAAAGTTATTTCAACTAATTAAGGGGTTGGCTTGCCTGGCAGTGGTGTCCGGCGCCATCACGACTCGTAGATTTAGGGTCGTGACAGTAATTCAACAGTTGTCCAAACACAACTGAAATAGTGTTAATTTTTCAATAATAGTTGTCCACATACATTAATAAAAATACAAATTATCAGCAATTTCACCTTAAAATTAACAAGTACAAACATAGTACTAAAACATGAGCACGAAATAAAGAATCGAAAACAATAAAAAATCCTATATTTTTATTATCGAACTCTATTGTAAAACTCAAAAGAAAAGAACGAAATTTGTTTCTAACAAAGAAGTAATTTTGGAATACAAACTTAAGCTAAGATTCTAAGAATTGAATCAGAGTCTGAAGAGTGAACTGGAAACTTCAATGTTGAATGCGGCTGGGAAAATTGGGAGAAAAAGAGAAAATGAAGCCCTAGATGTATTTATATATTTAAGGGTAAAATCCTAGATTTAGTAAATCTTATTGGGTTATCAGTTAACCCGTTAACTAATTGGGCAAACCGTGGTTCGAACCGATAACCCAATAACGAAAAAATACAAAACTGGTACCGAATCGTTAACCCAATAACCCGATATCGATACCCATATAAGCTTTTTTCGGTTCGGGCTATCAGTTATACCCGATATATGCCCAGCCCTAAAGTGAGGCATCAAATCCAGCCGTCATATGCCAAGCGACGCGAGATTGTTAGTTCGCGACGAGCCTTACGAGGCGCAACCTAACGCGTGAAGCGCACCAGTTTTCTGGTCCGAGATTATTTCTTTTCCTTTTTTATTTTGGATTCGGTTATTTCGTTTGGGTTTTTTTCCGTAAACATAAAAATAGTCATAAACACCTTTTTTATGGGGAGACCGATTTTAGACCTAGGGATAGCACAGAGCCGCCGTGGAGGCTGAGATTTATCAGATTCTATCTTTCTTACATCAAACTGAGTAGCCTTTAATTTTTCTTGATGATTTGTTGTTTTGCCACCATGTTTATGTGGAGCTAGACTTCACGTCCTAGGGTTGTGGTTGTCATGAATATTGAAGTTTATTAATTATATTATCGTTAATTCGAGTTATCATCTTTGGTTGTTTCTCTAATTTTGTGCATAATTGCTTAATTGTTTTGCCAACAATTGAGTTCTATTTACTATCTATGCTATGCTTGGGAAAGCCGTGTTTATATTAGAGTAGAATTGGAGAGAGCTTGTTTCTGAACTTGTGGCTCGAGGAAAGAATTCTCGGTTAGGATAGAAATATACCTAACAAACTTGTTTAGTGGGTTATACATGAAAGTAGATGAATAAATTGATATCTTTTTATTGCTAGTGGGGTATATATTAAAGTAGTGCTTAAAGAAAAAGGGAACACTGTTGGGAGTAATTGAAGTTGTGAAATTAAAGTGGATTGAGAAATTTGCGCTTAAGTTTATCATGTGATGTGTTAAAGTGTTTAGGAGGATTAGCCACCATTCCTAAAATATATCCCACCTGTCCCCTAGCCCACATTACAACCATAAAAAAAGTCCTAATTGATTTTAGATCGAGTGAATCTACATTAGTTGAGATTTACATTATGGGCAAGCCTATGGTACCAATTGCATGAATGAGACTTCTTTTGTGAGAGTAAAATATTTTCTTTGATGTATATGAGTCCTTAAAATATATTTTAGCATTTGATTTGAATGTATGAATTTAACTTACTCTCTTGTTCTTGTTGTGAGGCACATGGTCTCACGAGGGATATGTAACGTTATTAGACTTCTCTCTATGATGTTTGGTGTTAAATCCATGAGTGCATTGTGAAATTGAGTTGGTTTTTGAGGCTAGGATTGTTATGAGAATGTTGTATTTGTTTGCATATTTTTGAAGTATGGCATAAGAAAAGATAAGTGTATGTGATTGCATATGTTAAGGTTTAATTGTTGCTATTTATTGCTATCAACCATGGTCATTAGTGTAGTGTGCCTCAATTGTGTAAATATAAAGTGCTCCAGAATAGTGTAAATTATTGGTCGCCCGAGGAAGAGCAACATTTAAGTGTGGGTAGTGATGTTTGGCTATAATTATTTATTTTTAGTGCATGACTTACCTTACATTTAGGTACTTTAATGCTAGACTATACTATATTTGTGCTTAATTGAGTCTATTTTATGTGTAGGTTTCAGTGAAGGCAAAATTGTGAGTAAGGTAGAGATTTTATGTGTATTTTATACATTACAAGAATAAAGTATGATTATTCAACTAGTGAGTATTTAATTTACAAAGGAAGACAATAGAACAAATGGAAAAATAAGGGAATTATTGATGAAAAGAAGAATTGGAAAAAAAAAGAAAAAATTGCAAAGGATTTGAAAAGAAAACAGAAACGAGAATTGGAAAGTTAGACAAAAAATCAATTGGAAACAAAGTGAGGCATCAAATTCATCCGCCATATGCCAAGCGACGCAAGAGTGTTAGTTCGTGACAAGCCTCGCGAGGCGCAGCCTATCGCGTGAAACGCGCCAGTTTTCCAGTCGGAGATTATTTCTTTTCCTTTTTTATTTTAGATTCGGTTATTTCATCTATTTTTTTCTTTCTACACATATAATTAGTTATTAAACACCATTTTTATAGGGAGACCGATTTTAGAACTATGGAGAGGACAAAGCCGCCGTAGAGGCCGGGATTCATCAGATTCCATCTTTCTTCCATCAAACTGAGTAGTCTTTACTTTTTCTTGATGATTTGTTGTATTGCTACCATGTCTATGTGGAGCTAAAATTCACTTTCGAGGGTTGTGGTTGTCATGAATATTGATGTTTATTAATTATATTATCGTTAATTCGAGTTATCATCTTTGGTTTCTTTTCTAATTTTGTGCATAATTGCTTAATTGTTTGGCCAGCAGTTGAGTTCTATTTACTATCTATGCTACGCTTGGGAAAGCCATGCTTAGATTAGAGTAGAATTGGAGAGAGTTTGTTTATGAACCTGTGGCTCGAGGAAAGATTTCACGGTTAGGATAGGAATATACCTAACAGTCTTGCTTAGTTGAATACCGTATTATAGGGTTGATATATCATAGATAGACACATAGCATTGTGGGAACATGATATTTATATAAACGATCTGGTCAACTAGCAATCATAGATAATTTTGATTAACAAGTGTAATTACGATCTCAATAGGATTGACAAATCGACCACAACCTTGGAATCTATATCTCCCTTGGTTATGTGTTTAAAATTCTCAATAGTAGTTGTAATAGAAAAGTTAAACTTTTAATCATCTTGGGTAGTAAATTAATTTTAGTTTGCTTAGTTAACGGTTAATCTAAGTCACTGTTGGTTCGACATCCGACTTTCGAGTCACTTTATTACTTGACGACCATGTATACTTGCGTGTACTTGGGAAACCCTGGAATCTCTGTCTCTTGGTTACGTGTACCTTATTACAGGATTTTTGTACTTGTTCTGAGTGTAGTAGTTTTTGTAATAAAAAAATGGAAAAGTAGAAAAATTTGACTTCTCCCGATGATGGATCGCATTCGACAGGTTTCTTGAGGGATTTAAGTCTAAAGAAAAAAAGGACAAAAAGATTTTCTTTGTAGATAGTGTAGTAATTCCCCCTTGGCTTTTCTTTGTGCCACAATTTTTTTCCAAAGGTTTTATTTGAATCTGGTGTAATTAGTTTTTTTTAGGAGTAGGATCCACAGTGAGATGAATTGAATTGAAGCAATATCTCTTGACTTTGTTATGCCTTGAGAATAGTGAGTACTTTGGTTGTGACGCTTAGGCTCAGTTTTTGACTCTTGTATAAGTATCTTAAATCGTATGATCTTAACTTTGCTTAATTTATTTGACTAGAGTGTCTTGATAAGTCCAATCCCGAGTGAGTTATGTGGCATGTGTGTGTGAGTTTTTGTATGTTATTCTGTGCATTGCATTTGATATCTAGAACTTTCCCCGTGTGTTTAATTTGCAAAGCGAAATATTAGCGTTGTTCAGTCTTGGAAGTGATATAGGTGTTTCTTTGTTGAGCCAGATATATATATAGTTTACCCGCCTAATTGTTATGTATTGTAGTTAACCTCTTTGAACTTGTAATCCTGTTTCTTTGGCAACCACATTACAAGCCTTACCAATTTATTTGAAGTAACTGTTTATTTGAACCTTTTCAGCTCTCGTGAGCACCTGAATTGTTATGAACTTTGTAAAAGTTAAAATGTGGGATGATTGGTTTGGGTCTTGAGTGAAACTAATGAAATAAGGAGAAATGTGCACTGTTTTGGAACAATAAAAGCCACTTGAATTGAAAAAGAAAGAAAGGAAATATATAGTTGTATTGATGTGAAAAATAGTCCTTGATAGTAGTGACGTTTGATGTAATTGTGCTTAAAGAAGTATGGAGTTAATATACATTGATGTGAAGGTGGAGTTACAGTTTGACATAAGTGTGAGGTTTAAATGTTAAAGTGTATGTATTAAAGTGCATAGGGAGGTGTAGTCACTCTTATATCTAAATGTATCCTACCCGACCCGCAATCTACATTGCAATCAATTAAAGTCCTACTTGATCCTAGACTGAATGAACTCGATTAGTAGAGTAGTAGACTACGGGCAAGCCTATGGCGCATCTTTTGTGGCATATGAATGTTATTTCTGAGAGTGGGTGAATTTTTTCTATTGTGAGTTCCTAATTGTTCTTAACTTTTTATTGTATGTGGAACTACTCTCTTTTGTTGTGTGAGGGCACTTGATTCATGAAGGAAAGGTAATGTCATTGACCTCTATGTTAGAGTAAGTGAGTGAGTTTTGAATAATGCTGGTATTTGCGAGTCAAATCTTGAGGTGAAGATATTACACTCTTGTGCTTAGTCTATTTTAAAGATTCTTGGTGTGATGAGCTAGGAGAATTGTTTAATACGGCTGTGTCTATATAGAGTGTAGTTTGGTTGCTCGAGGACGAGCAAGAGTTTAAGTGTGAAGTAGTGATGTTTGGCTATAATTATATTAGTGCATTACTTACCTTACATTTAGGTGCTTTAATGCTAAACTATACTATATTTGTGCTTAACTGAGACTATTTTGTGTGTAGGTACGTTAAAGGTAAAATTGGAAGCAAAGTAGAGATTTTATGTGTATATTATATACTACAAGAATGAAGTATGATTATTCAACTAGTGGGTATTTAATTTTCAAAGGAAGACAATAGAACAAATGGAAAAAGAAGGGAATTAGTGATGAAAAGAAGAGTTGAAAAAAAAGAAGAAACAATTGCAAAGGATTTGAAAGAAAACAGAAATGAGAATTGGAAAGTTAGACAACAAATCAATTAGAGACAAAGTGAGGCATCAAATTCAGCCGCCATATGCCAAGAAACGCGAGTGTTAGTTCGCGACAAGCCTCGCGAGGCGCAGCCTAACGCGTGAAACGCGCCAGTTTTCCGGTCCGAGATTGTTTCTTTTCTTTTTTTATTTTGGATTCAGTTATTCCATCTAGGATTTTTTCCTACACATATAAATAGTCATTAAACATTATTTTTTATGGGGAGGCCGATTTTAGAACTAGGGAGAGCATAAAGCCGTCGTGGAGGCCGGAATTCATCAGATTCCATCTTTCTTCCATCAAGCTGAGTAGTCTTTAATTTTTCTTGATGATTTGTTGTTTTGCTACCATGTCTATGTGGAGATAATTTCACATACTAGGGTTGTGGTTGCCATGAATATTGAAGTTTATTAATTATATTACCGTTAATTCGAGTTATCATCTTTGGCTGTTTCTCTAATTTTGTGCATAATTACTTAATTGTTTGGCTAGTAGTTGAGTTATATTTACTATCTATGTTATGCTTGGTAAAGACATGTTTAGATTAGAGAAGAATTGAAGAGAGCACGATCTTAATTCCTGGGAGAGGGGGAGTGGGAAGGGGGGAGGGGGGAGGGGGGAGGAGGGAGGGGCGGATTTGTGGTTAGGATAGGAATATACTTAGTCACCGTGCTTAATTAAATTTCATAATCTTAATGCGTTCTTGATAGATTGATTCCATAGGAATATAAGCGTTAATCTATTTTGAATAGGCAAGTAGTACTTCGGGAGAAGGCTATGAGAGCAATTGTTCGATTAATTAGCAACCATGAGTGAATTGTATGAAATGGGGAGTTAACTAGAATACAATAGGATTGGTGACCCTGGAATATTTGTCTCTACTGAATACACCACAATTGTTTTACTACTTGATAATTTAGTTACCACTTAGAATTATAGTTTAGTATAATCACATTCTTGAACTCATTTTTGGCTTGATTGAATGTCACGCCCCGAACTTGGGGGCGAGACCGGCACCCGGTGCCTTACCTATCCTTGCGTACCAACTTGCGACTAAGAAACTCAGAACATGTGATGTATTACTTTGGCCATGGGCCACATTACAAGACAACTGCGAATGCTGACTAAATATCAATATAAAGCTAGGCAGACAAGGCCGTCATAACTACTACAGCTGGCAAACCAATAAAATACAGATAAAAGGCCTACTAACCCAACATACTGCATTAACAGACAGGATATGAATACAAGCCTCTACTGATGGATATACTATGATCGAATTAGGATCCCAGCCTACTCATAACATATATACATATATACAAAGATGTATGTAAAGCTCTAGACCCGGAATTCTGAAGGGCAAGGCGAGTAAGTGTCATCGATGATGTGAGAGGACGCCAAAGATAAAGAGGTAAAACATCTATAGGTAGATCGTCGTAGTGCTAAATCTTAGTACTCCCCTAAAAGGGGGAATATGTAATGATGTGGCATTAAATCAGAATTAAGTGGTTCTAGTAATTATGGAATGGTAAAGGAAGAATGTGATAAAAAGGAGAAAGGAATGAGATTGCACTTATTCAAATGTTACAAATATGTTGCAATTCCAGAACATTATGTAAGCACGACGTCAAGGAAAGGAAGTAAGGCTTCCAGCCCGGGATGTTTTTGATAAATAAGGAGCCAGTGTGAAAGGTAAGTTAAGACAAAGGGAATAACCCGAGAAAGGTTACTCGGAATATTGATATGAAAATGGGCCAACGAGTAGTTATTAGTTGATTCAGGAAGAGTCCACTTATGGCTAGACAATAGGATAAAAGACAAATCAACAGATTAATGCAAGATAAACGTAGGGAACCCCAATATGGGGAATTCAGTCTCGCAGTTCTGACATTGTAATACTTGAGATGTATTCATATGAGAGTTAGGGGAGTTAAAAAGGTACCGTATGAGTATTACGGAAATAAAAGAGAATGCCACTGGGAAGATGATCGAAATATCAGTTTAGAAGCAACCCTACAAGTACAAGGACGTGGAGGTAAGTAATTACGGATAATTATAGGCGAGGAAGGACATCTAAAAAATTCCGTCAAGTATACGATGTAATAAGTTCGCAGCTTCACAAGAGTTAGAGGGTCCTCCCTAAGTGCTACAATGAAAGACTAGTTAAGAAAATAAGGAAGAAAACCTCAACCTAAGCACAGTTCTCTAAAGAGGAAATGGACGTGTAATAACAGTCTCACTATAAATTTGTATGCACGCTATAAAAAAGTGGTATCAAATAAGATAGCTGATGGCTTCTCTAAGTTATAAAAAACTAAGTATATCCTGAATGAACTCAAAGGAACTGTAACGATCCGTCCGGTCGTTTTGAGCTCTAGCACGTCATTCGACAGTATGAAGTCATGAGCAGCTCCATTTCCGGTTTTATTACTCGTGGGCATGGTCAGAGTTGAATTTCGGGAAGTTCGGAGTCAAATTGGAAAGAAAATTCTCATTTTAGAAGCCTTAAGTTGGAGAAATTGACTAAGATTGGAATTTTAAGTAAACAACCTCCAAATCGGGATTTGAAGGTTCCTGCAAGTGCGTATGATGATTTTGAACTTGGGCGTATGTCCGGATCAGGCTTTGGATAACCCGGGAGCATTTCGGCGTATATTGTAGAATTTAGTGTTTTAGAAGGATTTCATAAATTTGGGTTGGAAAGCATTTCAGTTTTATTGATGTTCGTTTTGGATTCCGAGTCTGGGAATAGCTTCGTACGGTGATTCTGGAGTTGGGAGCGCAATCGGAAGTGAATTCAGATGTCCGTAGGCCATTTTGAAGTCATTTGGCTAAATATAGAAATTTGAAGGTTTTTGAGAAATCTGACCGGAAGTGGAAATTTTGATAGCGGGGTCGGAATGCGATTCCGGAAGTTGGAGCATGTCCGTAATGTCGATATGACTTGTGTGCAAAATTTGGGGTCAATCGGACGTGATTTGATAGGTTTCGGCATCGGAGGTGGAAGTTTGAAATTTCAAGTTCATAAAGTTTGAATTTTAGTGCGATTCGTGATTTCGGCGTTGTTTGATGTGATTTGAGGCCTCGAGCAAGTTCGCATTATGTTTTGGAACAGGTTGGTGTAATTAGATGGGATCCCGGGGGCCTCGGGTGGATTCCGGGTGGTTAACGAATCAAGTTTTGAGTTTGAAGAAGTGTTGAGGTTGATGTCATCTGGTGTGACCGCACCTGCGAGGCTTTGGCCGCAGGTGCGAGGTTTTGCTGGCTTGGCTGGGAGCACAAGTACGATGCAATTTCCGCACCTGCGAAGGCGCAGATGCGGACAATGGGGCGCAGGTGCGAGTTTTGGCTGGAGCTGAGGAGGCCGCATGTGCGGGCGTTTGGGCGCTACTGCGGGAGCGCAGGTTCAAAGGTTGGATCGCAGGTGCGGAAATTAGGTGTGGGCATAATGTTTTAAAACGGGATTTTTGGCCATTTCTTCATTATTTCAGTTGGTGTGGGCGATTTTGAGGATCTTCAAGAAGGGATATTCATCAAGCATTACTAGGTAAGTGATTACTTCCCATTCTTAAGCTAAATATGTGGTCATGCATGGATTGAACATGAAAAATTGTGGAAAATTGAGAATTTTGAAGAAAACCTAGAAATTTGGTACTATGGATTTTTACCACGAATTGAGCATGAATATTTGAGTAAATTGTATATTTGAGTTAGTAAGACTATGGGTAGGGTATATTTTCGAGAAATTTCGGAATCCGAGCACGTGGGCCCGAGGGCATTTTGGTCAATTCCTTAAGCGGAGATGGGAGTTTATATAATTTGAATTGTTGCAAATATTAGAGTATATTTTCATTGGTTTTTCATTATTTGGATAGTTTTGGGGCATTGTGCGTCCATTGGAGTCGTCGGAAGGGCTTGGAAGCCGGTTATGAAATTTCGGAGCGAGGTAAGTCTCCTTTCTAACTTTGTGAGGAGGAATTGTCCCCATAGGTGAACTAAATAAATACGTGATATTATTTGCGGGGGCTAAGTACGCACGAGGTGACAGGAGTCCATGCGTAGCTAATATTATGCCATGTCCGGGTAGTCTAGGACCCACTAGCATGCCTTACTGTTGTACTTGTGATCTCTCCAGTAATATTAGACCGTTAATATGATCGAAATAGTAATTGGATATCTAAGAAGACTAGAGTTCATTTTCTTAATCATCTAGAAAGAGAATTTATTCTTCCTTGCGAAATTGTGTTCTGGCCAGATTTGTAATATTTGAAAACCTCGTCAAACGTGGCAAATGAATTCCCAGAAATAATTATATACTAAGAAGGTTAGAGTGTACCTTTCTTAACCATTTAGAAAGAGAATTGATTCCTCCGTGGATAATGGTATTCCTGATAAGGTTATATTATTGAATATTATTAAACTTGGCGAATGAGTTTTAAAAATAAATATTTAAATGCTATTTTTCATGTTCCTTTAAGAATAATTTTACCACTTTCCTGATTAACTGCTCTCTTGATAAAAATGTGGACTTATTGTGTGAATATGTGTATCTATGGGTTCCTGAGTCGCATATATGATTCGCGAGCAGCCCTGTATTTATGTATAACTGCGTCGCATGATCGATTCGCGAGCGGGGCATATATATGCATCTATGGTTCGAGCCATTCGACCCTCGGCAGTGCATAATTTATTATTGTTGGTCCGCGCCGTTCGACCCTCGGCACTTTGTTTGTGCATGATAAATGTTGCGTATTTCCTGTGATCTATACATGTTTATCGGCCTAAGGAAGTTTTTGATGTGTAAAATGTGAAATAAGTCTAATATTTCTTATCCCTCATTATTATTTAAATTGTCAACTGAAATGACGAAGATTTAAAGTGATTAAATGTGGAAGGAGTTGATATTATTTATTCCTGGTTTCAATAAATTGCCTATGACATTCATGCTTAGTGTCTCACTTGATTATACTAAATTGACTTCTAGCAAGTGTCTAATTCGACCTCTCGTCACTACCTCTCTAAGGTTAAGCGGGATACTTACTGAGTACATGTTATTTTTCGTACTCATGCTACACTTGCTGTGCATTTTGTTGCACATGTACTTTCACAGTGATGTGGCCGGCTTGGAGATTTAGGTGCATCATCCGGAGGAGTACCGTAGCCGATAGAGTCTCCCTCATATTGTATTTATTTTCATTTTAACTTCCTTGTCCAATTTGTATTTCGGACAAGCTTTGTAGTATTTGTGAAATTCTTAGAATTTGCTCATGCACTTGTGGCACCGGGTTTTGGGATGTGTTTGGGATGTATTTTTTAAAAATGAAATATTAAACTGTCGTATTTTCTTAGCGGATTTTATTCAGTTATCATGTAATAAAGTGAAAGATAATGATTTCAAAAAGGCTAAAACAAGAAATTTAACTTAACTATTTAATGATTGGCTTTCCTGACAATGGTGTCCGGCGCCATCACGACCTTATGGATTTTGGTTTGTGACAACTTGGTATTAGAGCTCTAGGTTCCCTTAGGTTTCACGAGTCATGAGCAAGTCTAGTAAAGTCTTGCGGATCGGTACATATACGTCTGTACTTATCTTCGAGAGGCTACTGGGCTGTTAGGAGTACTTCCTTTCTTGATTCCTCATCGTGCGATTTGATTCCTCCAAGGCTTATGCCTACGTTTCTTCCTACTCAAACTTATACGCCGCAAAGAACTATGAGTCAGGAATTTGAGGAATTGAAATGGTGCTACGGATATGATGCGAGATGTTTTCCATCTGTAATTGGTTGGGGCTGTTGTTGTGGCCCTGCAGAAGGATAATGTGTTGTTTCAGCTCAGTAGTTGTGTTTCTGAGAGCCTTAAGTCTATGCTCAGGTAGTGATGATGCTTACGATTGGTTATCGCGCGATGTCGATATGATGATAGAATGCTTGCCCATATGTTGGGGGTGATGAATGGCTTGAAGGGAGGTCTTCTCAGGGCGTGATTTCGAGATTTCAGCATTTTAGTTCCGGCAGAGGAAAGGCATTTGGACTATAAATGGTCAGGTTTTGGATTGGTAAAGCAGTAAGACTTGGTGTTTTCAAGTGAGATGGGATATTCACCTGTGATGTGATATCGTCTTCATTGATTGAATGGAATGTGTTAAGTCTGTCAGTGCTATGGTTTCTTCGGTTGCATTGGGTCAGAGTGTTGTGAAGTAGTATTGAAGAAGCAGTTGTTAGAGATCATGGTGCATGGTGGTTCAGGACTGAATAGTTATTTCTAATGAAGGCAGCTAGAGAAAGATGATCCTCTAAGAGTTTGAAGTCATGGTGATCTACTAGTGTAAGAGCTGCACAGAATGATATTGAATTGGACAACATACGACGAAGGAAGACATGTGAGAAGTGTCAGGCATCGGCTAAATTTCTAAAAAGGCCAGGTGTAAGGAACGAAAGTCAGGTAGTTGTTTAAAGGAATGAGTTCAACAAGGGTAGAGTGGCAGCGTAGCACAGGAGTTCAGTGGTAAGATAGTTGCCTACCTTGAGGGAAAGTTTGAGAGTTTTAGTGGATGGTTATTGGGTCCTCGAGCTTAAGTTGAAATGTGGGTTATTTTGGCGGAAGGTTGGATACAACAGGGAGAAGTTGTTAGGAATGAAGGACACAATGTGGCGGTGAATTTGAAAATGTTGTAGCGCATTTAGTAGATGTCCATGAGGAGCGGACGGACTGGTAAAGTTGGTGAATGAGAGCAGGTTTAGGATGGGGTATTGATGTTGCAGAGAGTGTGCATTTCAGCGTCGTTGGAATTTGTCAGTTGGTGATTTCTACGGGTGGGTTATCTCTTGTGAATAGGTTAGCGGTTGCATGGTTGGCAAGTTTCTGCGAGGGATTCTGGTGGCTATTCGGTAGGAGGCAGAATGTGTGAATGATGCTAGGGAATTTGAGTATTTAGGGAGTGCTAACAAGAGAATTTGGAAGGATTGGACGGATTGGGAGCAAGATCATGTTAACAAAGGAGAAAGGATCTCAACAGGGTCTAGAGTGGTGCAAGGAGTAGCTTCGGGCTAAATGAGGGACTCCCACCACCTGCAGTTGGGTTGTAGGAGTGTGTTATCATGGGGTTGCGGATTGTCAGTGTGTTGGCAAGTTATTACAGCTAAGGGAAAGGAGTAAAATGGTGATTGTGCGTGGGATTTGATGAATGTGTGAAAAAGTTAGCCCTGTTGGACCAAGGTTAGGCTTTGGAAGATTCAGAATTTATGCTTAAGGCATAGGCGAGTTGTTAGGGTAGTGACTCAGTCATGTGCTTCATTGAAAACGGTGTTCATGTGCTAGAAAAGCCTTGGAGTTGATTGTATTCGGGGCCAGTCAGAGTGGGTGACTCTCAATAGCGGTCCTAGTACATTCGAGGTTAAGAATGCGATGTTTAAGGGTTAAAGGCAGCAGTGTGATTAAGAATTGAGCTTTTGCAGTGTAATTTCAGAGAAAGGCAAAATGGTTGGAGTGCTCTATGTTTTTTTCAGC
This sequence comes from Nicotiana knightiana, assembly GCA_005239525.1. Taxonomy (NCBI): domain Eukaryota; kingdom Viridiplantae; phylum Streptophyta; class Magnoliopsida; order Solanales; family Solanaceae; genus Nicotiana; species Nicotiana knightiana. Next base: position 75,403 of record ML385254.1, on the reverse strand, counting down.
GTGCAGGATAGTATTGGAGGATGAGAGAAATAAACTACGGATTTGTAGAAGGATTATCATGATAGTTATATCGGTCGGAGATGTGAATGCGCACAAGGAGGGTATGAGACGGTTTGTGGAATTGAGGCAGCATGGTCTCGTGAAATCAAGGCCACTCAGGATGAGTGAGGATCGAGTTTGCTATGAGTTGAATGGGGTTACTATTATTTCTGAGGCAGTTAAGGATGATTAAAAAAAAGTAGATTGATTAGCCATGGTTGAAATGGCACATTTACGGCAATGATCAATTTTGTTAGTGTAATTAAATTATGCATGTGCATTGGGCCGGTATGTGCGAGGCTTGTTGGCCGTCGTAATAGATTTCATGTGGGAGCATTAGAGTGCTATGGTCTGTCAGGTGTAGGCGGATCCCGGAAGGTTTATGGTGGTTCAGACCACTACTTAGGGATTTACATGTTGAGTGATTGTGAGAATTCACTTGAGTGCTGTTATTGTTCTCTTGAATTGAGGTAAGTAAGAGGTTTATATATGATGAGGTGTTTCCCCTATTAGTGGTTCAGGAGTTATGATTGAATTCTTGTGCAATCTCATATTGGCACGTTAGGTGCAGTAAACAGTGTGTAACTGGGAGTAAGAATCGAGATTGCGGTTCGGTGTTAACAAGGATGTCATGAGCTAGGATGAGCAAGAAAAAGTGATTTGGAAGTTCAGAGTAAGCTAGTGTTATCTTCAGTGTCACCTGAGATCGATATTCGGTGAAAGAGGCTTTGTGCCCTGGTCATGGGTTCTTGATGTGTTTTGCGGCATTAGTGTGGTCGGTGGTATGGATGTGCAGACTTGTTACCTTGTGGAAGATCGTGTGAGCGTGACCACAGGAAGATGGTATAAGTGTGACAGGTAGTCACCTGATTGATTGAATATTTAGACCAAGTATAAGGAAGTGCAATATTGCTTGTTTGGGAATTTATGCCTAGAGGGCGTTCGGTTCATTCAGCTGTGGATTGTGGGTGTTTGTCTCGGCTATGATGGTTGTTCTTGTGTGTTATGAGAGGAAGTGGGTTAATATGGACCCAGGTAAAAGCTATTAGCATAGTTCAATGCGAGCAGAATCAGCTTGAAGTGTGTGAATGGGTTTAAACATGATTATGGGCTTCATGTGAGGAAAATGTGTTCATTTCAGTATAACGCTCCTCAAGGAGGGGTGTTGCAATATCAGGTGATTGTTCCGTCTTCGTCAAGTTCATGTAATATTATGATTTTGCCGTGTGAGTTGTGAAACGGCTTGAGAAATTCCTATGTGTTAAGATTCAGCGTAGTGATGATGTTATGTGAGCATGAGGGATCTTGAGATTTCAGAGTATATATATATCGCACCTCAGTTGTGCTTAATTTTTGTAGCATATGGCTCTATCAGTCTCCCCAGGATGGTAATATGCACTTAGCATGCTTATGACCAGTATTCAGTAATTTGTAATAGTAAGCAATTCAGCTCCGTGTATATTTCCTTGTGTGAATTTTATGATGGGATCGGGTGGCACACCGCCACGGGCATGTTATTTGGATCGGGTTGCGCATCACAGCAGTGCGATGTTGAGTACGGTCCCCTATATCTATTTTCTGTGTTTTACTTCCTATTTTCTGAGGAAAGTCCATATTAGTTGCGTGAGCTGAGTAGTCCCTTCCTGATTCATTTCCTTATGTATCATGTTCGAATTGTGGCCTATTGGCGCGATGTGGTATCATGTGAGACTGTTGGTCATGTTTGGGGTGATTTGTTGTCTGAGCAGTTCATACTGGGTGAGACGAGATTACTGGACCAGGGATCAGTGCGATAAGATTTGTGAAGTATATTAAAGGACAAATACCATTATTCGGTTCATAATGAGGTGATGATTCTAGTCAAGAGGAGATATTCAATGATTTGTTAACTCGACAGTTGATTATGAATTTCTACACATCTCCTCCGTTGTGGTGGTATCGTAAACATTATAGCAGGATGTATGTATATATTATAAGGTGCATTGGGAGCATCAGATTCGTAGAATTTTGGCTGTTAAGGTTCAGGGAATGTCATGGTGGCTAGATGATGAATTATGCGGTGCATGGTGCTAGTTCAACAAAGCTATGCAGTCATGTTCTGGTATATCGTGTGGTAGTTGATACAGTGTTTATATATTGGAGCTAGGCCTAGCAGAGAAATTTCAGGTGTTGGAACTGGATTCTGAGCTTATTATATGGATAAAAGAAGAAATCTTCAGATTTGATCAAGCTAATGTACTCAACTAGGTTGTGGTAGCACGGGCAGGTGCACGAGGTGTTAAATAGTGATTTCAGATAACTCCAGAGCAGTTCTTGGCAATTTCGAGGACGAACGTCTATTTAAGTGGGGGAGAATGTAACGACCCGACCGGTCGTTTTGAGCTCTAGCACGTCGTTTAGGGGTTTGAAGTCATGAGCATCTCTCTTTCAGGTATTATGACTCGTGGTCATGGTCAGAGTTGAATTTCGGGAAGTTCGGAGTCAAATTGGAAAGAAAATTATCATTTTAGAAGCCTTAAGTTGGAGAAATTGACTAATATTGGAATTTTGAGTAAACGACCTCCGAATAGGGATTTGAAGGTTCCTGCAGGTTTGTATGATGATTTCTGACTTGGGAGTATGTCCGGATCGGGCTTTGGATAACCCGGGAGCGTTTCAGCGTATATTGTGGAAGTTAGTGTTTTAGAAAGATTTCATAAATTTGGGTTGGAAAGCATTTCAGTGTTATTGATGTCCGTTTGGGATTCGCAGTCTGGGAATAGCTTCGTATGGTTATTCTCTAGTTGGGAGCGCGATCGGAAGTGAATTCGGATGTCCGTAGGTCATTTTGAAGTCATTTGGCTAAAGATAGAAATTTGAAGGTTTTTGAGAAATCCGATCGGAAGTGGAAATTTTGATAGCGGAGTTGGAATGCGATTTCAGAAGTTGGAGCAGGTCCGTAATGTCGAATATGACTTGTGTGAAAAATTTGGGGTCAATCGGACGTGATTTGATAGGTTTCGGCATCGGAGGTGGAAGTTTGGAATTTCCAGTTCATAAAGTTTGAATTTTAGTGTGGTTCGTGATTTCAGCATTGTTTGATGTGATTTGAGGCCTCGAGCAAGTCCGCATTATGTTTTGGAACAGGTTGGTGTAATTGGACGGGGTCCCGCGGGCCTCGGGTGGATTCCGGATCAAGTTTGGAGTTTGAAGAAGTGTTGAGGTTGCTGTCATCTGGTGTGACCGCACCTGCGAGGCTTTGGCCGCAGGTGCGAGATTTTGCTGGCTTGGCTGGGAGCGCAGGTGCGATGCAATTTCTGCACCTGCGAAGGCGCAAATGCGGACAATGGGGCGCAGGTGCGAGTTTTGGCTGGAGCTGAGGAGGCTGCATGTGAAGGCGTTTGGGCGCACCTGCAGGAGCGCAGGTGCGAAGGTTGGATCGCAGGTGCGAAAATGAGGCCTGGGCAGAATGTTTTAAAACGGGATTTTTGACAATTTCTTCATTATTTTATTTGGTGTGGGCGATTTTGAGGATCTTCAACAAGGGATTTTCATCAAGCATTACTAGGTAAGTGATTCCTTCCCATTCTTAAGATAAATATGTGATCATGCATGGATTGAACATGAAAAATTGTGGAAAATTGAGAATTTTGAAGAAAACCTAGAAATTTGGTAAAATGGATTTTTACCACGAATTGAGCATGAATATTTGAGTAAATTGTATCATTGAGTTAGTAAGACTATGGGTAGGTATATTTTCGAGAAATTTCGGAATCCGGGCACGTGGGCCCGATGGCATTTTGGTCAATTCCTTAAGCGGAGATGGGAGTTTATATAATTTGAATTGTTGCAAATATTAGAGTATATTTTCATTGGTTTGTCGTTATTTGGATAGTTTTGGGGCATTGTGCATCCATTGGAGTCGTCGGAAGGGCTTGGAAGCCGGTTATGGAATTTCGGAGCTAGGTAAGTCTTCTTTCTAACTTTGTGAGGGGTAATTGTCCCATAGGTGAACTAAATGAATACATGCTATTATTTGTGGGGGCTACATATGCACGAGGTGACGGGAGTCTGTGCGTAGCTACTATTATGCCATGTCCGGGTAGTCTAGGATCCACTAGCATGCCTTACTTGTTTACTTGTGATCTTGCCAGTAATATTAGACCGCTAATATGATCGAAATAGTAATTGGATATCTAAGAAGACTAGAGTTCATTTTCTTAATCATCTAGAAAGAGAATTTATTCTTCCTTGCGAAATTGTGTTCCGGCCAGATTTGTGATATTTGAAAACCTCGTCAAACGTGGTAAATGAATTCCCAGAAATGATTATATACTAAGAAGGTTAGAGTGTACCTTTCTTAACCATTTAGAAAGAGAATTGATTCCTCCGTGGATAATGGTATTCCTGATAAGGTTATATTATTGAATATTATTAAACTTGGCAAATGAGTTTTATAATAAATATTTAAATGCTATTTTTCGTGTTCCTTTAAGAAGAATTTTACCACTTTCCTGAGTAACTGCTCTCTTGATAAAAATGTGGACTTATTGTGTGAATATGTGTATCTATGGGTGCCTGAGTCGCATGTATGATTTGCGAGCAGGATAACCCTGTATTTATGTGTATCTATGGGTGCCTGAGTCGCATGTATGATTCGCGAGCAGGATAACCTTGTATTAATGTATAGCTGCGTCGTATGATCGATTCGCGAGCGGGGCAGATAGATGCATCTATGGTTTGAGCCGTTCGACCCTTGGCAGTTCACAATTTATTATTTTTGGTCCGCGCCGTTCGACCCTGGGCACTTTGTTTGCGCATGATAAATGTTGCATATTTCCTGTGATCTATACATGTTTATCGGCCTAAGGAATTTTTTAATGGCCAGTTAAGAAGAAGAAGAAGAATTGATGTGTAAAATGTGAAATAAGTCTGATATTTCTTATCCCTCATTATTATTTAAATTGTCAACTGAAATGACGAAGATTTAAAGTGATTAAATGTGGAAAGAGTTGATATTATTTATTCCTGGTTTCAATAAATTGCCTATGACATTCATGCTTAGTGTCTCACTTGATTATACTAAATTGACTTCTAGCAAGTGTCTAATTCAACCTCTCGTCACTACCTCTCTGAGGTTAGGCGGTATACTTACTGAGTACACATTATTGTTCGTACTCATGCTACACTTGTTGTACATTTTGTTGCACATGTGCTTTCACAGTGATGTGGCCGGCTTGGAGAATTTGGTGAGCTGCATCATCCCGAGGCGATCCGCAGTCGATAGAGTCTCCCTCATATTGTATTTATTTTCATTTTAACTTCCTTGTCCAATTTGTATTTCGGACAAGCTTCGTAGTATTTGTGAAATTCTTAAAATTTGCTCATGCACTTGTGACACCAGGTTCTGGGATGTGTTTGGGATGTATTTTATAAAAATGAAATATTAAACTGTTGTATTTACTTAGCGGATTTTATTCAGTTATCATGTAATAAAGTGAAAGGTAATGATTTCAAAAATGGTAAAACAGGAAATTTAACTTAACTATTTAATGATTGGCTTGCCTGACAATGGTGTCCGGCGCCATTACAATCTTATGGATTTTGGGTCGTGACAGGAACCTAAGACTAGTAGCATTTAGAAGAGATGGAATGCTGCCCTGTATTAAAATACCCATGTAAGGTAAATCACATTGGCATGCTATGAAATACGATTATGGAAGTATAGTATCATATCGCCCCCAGCTAGGTCAGGAAAATCACTTCAAATTTCCCACGATGCAACATGAGCCCTAGTGATCGCGTAAGAGGTTTCAAGTTATCAGTGGTATATTTTACATCAATATCTAGGTGAATCAACAATAGATGGAGAAAAGTCACAAAGCATGAGATGAGATTAGGCCGACATTCTTAAGATGAACAGTAATAAGGAAGCAATGAAGGACTTGGATTTATATGTCTATGATAAGAAGCAAGAGAGTAACCTGGAATTGGGTAGCAGACCTCGATAATAATAAAAACAAGGTAAGAGTTATGGTATAGTATGACCTATCTAGATGCAGTAAAGTCATACGGATAAAGGTACCATATGAGTATTACATAAATAAAAGAGAATGTTGCAGGGAAGACAATAAAAATATCAAGTTTAGAAGCAACCCTACAAGCATAAGGGCGTGGAGGTAAGTAACTACAGATAATTATAGGCGAGGAAGGACATCAAAAATAGGTGGTCCTCCCTAAGTACTACAATGGAAGACTAATTGAGGAAATAAGGTAGAAGTCTCCAACCCAAGCATAGCAACTTGAAGAAGAAATGTTCATGTACAAACAATCTCACAACAACATTATATGCACTCCATAAGAAAATGGAACCTACCGTGGCTAATGAACGAGAAGAAAAATCAGCAATGATATTCGAGGTCATATGAGTGGGCACTAAGATAAGCTAAGTATGAACGCAAAAAGGGGGCAGAAGGACTAGGAAAAGTAATAGCTTAAGTTTAAAGAAAGTTGAGATGGAACGAAAGGAACTATTCGATCAATGATCCAGAGTTAGTTACGTTATAAAGCACTTAAGGTTTCAGAGTATTATCCATACAGTATATATGTTGACAAAAGTGGTATCAGAGTAGTCTTGTCCTATGGAGTCTTCAAGTCATGTCTAGTAGAGTCTTGGTTATGGGTTTGTCGTGCACCACACTTATAAGCAGGAGGCTACAGGGCATTTAGGACTGTCACTCTTTCTTCTTACTCTAGATCGTGTGGTAGAGCTCACTTATAAGAATTCAAACTCCTAGCTCCTATTCCATTCATAATAAGGTGATACCTACATCCCGAAAGACGGTTGGTAAGAGATATGGCTATGGAAGTGTTGAGTCATAGGAACTCGACTTTGTATCATGCTTATGATAAGTAAATGTGAGGTCTTCAGCAGATCATGTATCTATTGAAAGGTGTATATCTTGGTAAAATCATGACCAAGGAGATAAGGACCATATACTCATCTTTCAACATCAAAGAATAGCAACGCAACCTGAAGCAGCATAGTAAGGTGCATATATTCAATGATTCCAACCGAGATCTCATAGCATCTTAAGAAATGTGAGATTTTGCAATTTTAAGGAAGTATGATGAAATCCTACTCAAAAATATCATATGGATTTTTCCCTACTCCAGGTATGTTAAGGCTAATCCCTTCCTTCATTTTGGCATGATCCTGCAATTACATGAGTTTGATAACGAGGCATAAAGAGAAATTCATATTACGGAGTTTACGTATACTTTCCTAGTCTCGTAAGTTACAGTATTCTTCCTTATCGGTACTTTATGTTCAATTGAGTATTATCTTCTTCCAGTCAAGAGAGCAGAGAATCTATATATATAGTATTACAGTACTTTCATTACCATAGAGCTATAATCGATGGGTAGGCCCCTATTGGGAAACCTCTGATAAGATGGTAAGTTGTATATCGAGCCTACTATGGCCGAGCGCCTATGAGCGAGCCTAGTGGCCGAGATACATATCCTAGTATGGCGAAGCGCCTATGAGCGAGCCTACTACGGCAGTATATATATATATATATATATATATATATATATATACCGAGCCTTATAGATCTGGACAACTAATTTACTTACTATATTAAGAGAGTTGAGTCAGTATCAGCATGTAAGCATATGTTCAGATTATCTTTGATTCACAGTTACTTTCAGTTATTATATTATCAGTTCAGTTTCAGCATTCAGTATATTGCCTTACATACTCGGTACGTTATTTCGTACTGACGTTATTTTTCTGGGGGCACTGCATTTCATACGTACAGATTCAGGCAGACAGACGGGTAGACCTCCTTATTAAGTGTTTCCCGAGTTCAGCTTGATCGGTAAGCTCCATGTCTTTCAGAGTTGTCGGGTCTAGAGCTTTATGTACATCTTGTGTATATACATGTATGTTATGAGTAGGTCGGGGAGCTGTTTCGATCACAGTATATCCACTAGTAGAGGCTTGTAGACATATCCTGTCAGTTAGTGCAGTATGTTGGGCTAGTAGGCCTTTTATCTATATTTTATTGGTTTGCCAGCTGTAGTAGTTATGACGGCCTTGTCGGCCCAACTTTATATTGATATTTAGTCAGCATTCGCAGTTGTCTTGCAATGTGGCCCATGGCCAAAGTATGACATCACATGTTCAGAGTTCCTTAGTCGCAAGATTAGGTGAGGCACGGGGTGCCAATCTCGATCCCAGGATCGGGGCGTGACAAAAACATAACAATAAGTCAACATTAATTAAAGACATATAAGAATCAACCTGAATCTTTGAAGTTCCACCGTATATGCATACTTATACTTATATATATATATATATATATAATACTTCTCTTTGAATCTATTATCCATATCGTATGATGCATGACTGCCCAACTGATCAGTGGTAACTTCCCGACCGACCGTAGCTCGGTGATAAATGCATGACTGCCCGACCGGCCGTAGCTCGCTGGTAAATGCATGACAACCCGATCGGCCGTAGCTCGCTGGTAAGATTCTTGTATTGCAATAGTATGAACTCAGCACCCGAGTACGGGGCGTGACAATGAATAACAATCTTGGTGATTTTAGTGGGTATTTGATACAATTCTCTATGCGTTCGACACTCGACTTATCATTTTATAACTTGTAAGACCACATATACATGCGTGTGCGTTTGGGAGAAACAACCGATGATAATTATGTCGATGAATTGTGATTGCCAAGGCACAATAGCCATTATAAGTGTAACGACCCGGTCGATCGTTACGTAGAACTTGCATTATAATTACTGTTATTGATATGTTAGAGTTGGTAGGCTTGTAATCGGAATGGTTGCAGTGATGATTTGGTCACTTAGTCTTTAAAAAATAATAGCCTTAAAATGGGAAAAGTCAATTTAGGGTTGACTTATTGGTAAACAACCTCAGAATGCGGATTTGATGGCTCGGATAGCTCCGTTAGATGATTTGGGACTTAGGAGTGTGTTCAGAATGTTTTTGTGATGTCCGGTGTAGAATTATGCTTGAATTGGCGAAAGCTAGTTTTTGATGATTTTCGGTCAGCAGTGGAAAATAGGCTATCGGGGTCGGAATGGAATCCCGACAGTTGGAACAGGTTCGTAATGTCATTTTGGATATGACTGCAAAATTTCAGGTCAATAGGAGTTGTTTTGGGTAGTTTCGACATCGTTGGTGGAATTTAGAAAATTCAAAGTTCATAGGCTTGAATTCGATGTGTTTTTGGTGTTTTGATGTTGTGTTTGATGTTTCGAAGGCTCGACTAAGTTTGAATGATCATATATGATGCGTTGGTATGTTTGGTTGGGGTCCCGAGGGGCTCTGGATAGTTTCGGGTGGTTAAAGGGGAGTTTGGAATGGTTTTGATATTGTCGTTACAGGTGTTTTTACACCTGCGGAAGGGGAGCCGCAGGTGCGGTTCCACAGGAGCAGACATGGAACTGCAGGTGCGGAGTTTGGCTGAGTGAGAAGAGTCCGCAGGTGCGAGGTAATTGCCGCACCTGCGAGGCCGCATGTGCGGAAGTTGAGGTCCTTGGGGTTTTCCGCAGGTGCGCACCTGGGATCTGCAGGTGCGGTTCCGCAGGTGCGAGTAAGTGGTCGCAGGTGTGGAACCACTGGGTAGAAAGTATAAAAGTGTGCCTTCGCAAATTTCAGCCATCTTTCTCAATATTTCATCCGGGTTTGAAGCTTTTGAAGGGTTTTTAAAGAGGGATTCGATAGTTCTTCATTGAGGTAAGGTTTTTGGACTCTAAACTCGTTTATATGTGATTAAAGGTCGGATTTATGGTGGAAAATTAGGGAAAAATCAGTGCAAATTGGGTAATTAGGGCTTAGGATTAAGAGGCTTTAAAATGGGGATTTGAGGGGTCATTTTGACTCCGAATTCAGTGTTCTTGGTATGTATAGACTCCTGGGAGGATGAGGTTTCTTTTGGTGTAAATTTTATCTAGTTTCGAGACGTGGGCCCGGGGGACGGGTTTGACCAAATTCTAGATTTTTGAGTATTTTTGATAAATTTCGATTGGGATTAGTTCCTTAGCATATTATGATGATATACTTCTGATTGTTGGTAGATTTGGAGCACTTGAAGGCCGAATTTAGAGGCAAGGGCACTGCGGAGTAGTATATTAGCCGGTTTTGAGGTAAGTAACGCTTCCAAACTTGGAACTGAGGGTTCGAAACCCCAAACTATTTAATATTTGATGTTAATTAAGGTGACACACTTGCCAAGTGACGGGCAGGCGGGCGTACACCAAATATTTGTAGCCTGGCTTGTCCCATGGAACTGTCTAATGGTTATTGCAGGTTGATATTTGTACTGTGAAGGTTGAATTTACCTTGAACGCAATAGAAATCATGCTAAGTATAAATGTTAAGGCTTCACGCCGATATGTTCAGACCGGAACGGTCGATTATCGCTGTCTCTATTTATGATTATTGTTTTCATGTACTCAGTCCTTTCATTGTATATGTTCCATGCCTCAGTCTTGTAAGTTGCTAATTTATTTTATATTATCATTGGTTTGGGCTGATTTTCATATTTTTAGAGCATTGTGAGTGGGACTGAAAGGTACTGACTGAGTGAGGCTTGAAGCCTGGTTTTGAGACAGTTATGAGGTCGGACTGCACACCGCAGGGACCCGGGAATCATGCCTTCGTTGGCTTGATATAGCTCTTGGGCTTATAGGAGTCCCTCCGGAGTCTTTACACCCCCAGTGAGCACACAGATAATTGAGGGATGGATCTTCCCTGGACATGGATCTTGTCCGAGTGTTATGTTCCAGAGATGGACCTTCTCCGTGGGGCTTATGTTCCGGAGATGGATCTTCTCCGTGCGACTGGATCGGCCTTTTTCCTCAGTACTAGGTGACTGTGTCACTTGTGTTTATGTAATATCCAGGATGGACTTTCCCTGGGACGGAAGGCCGTATTCTAGTACTGAGTGGACCACCTTATGAGAGTTTGATTACTGAGTACACATCATTCTTGATTCTATATGAATTCATGCTAGTATGCAGGGCTATAGGCATAAATTGATGCATCTTGTTTATTTTCTGATATATTACTGTCATGTCCAAGTTATATACTGTTGTTTGAATTATCGGAGGTTTAGTCTGTCACTAGCTCTCAGCCCGTAGTTTTGTTTCGTTACTACCGAGTTTGTGTAATCACGTTACCCCTGCACCTTGTGTGCAGATCTAGGTACATCGGGACTCAGCTTTGGTTAGTGAGTAACAACAGTTTCATCAGAGTTGACGAGGTAGCAGCTGGCGACCGTGATCTCGTCATCTCTTCCTTTTCTACCTGTCGTATTTATTTTCAGACTATGTTGGTCATTTCTTTTTGGTTGTGTTAAGTACTAGTAGCTCATGACTGTGTGACACTGGATCCGGGGTTTGTAGGATTTGGGTTTTTATTTTCATAAAATTGTTTCCAAATTCTGATTTACTATTATTATTGATTTCAGACTTGTTAAAAATGGTAATTTCTCTGATAATTGGACCTAGATTAGTTATAGATAGGTGGCTGGCCTGGTTCCACGACATGCGCCATCAAGCTCCGAAATTTGGGTCGTGACAATAAGAAAATAAATCTTTCAATGGGAAGAGTAGATACATTCTCTAGAGACATAATGTGACATAACAATTTCTTAGAGATGAGAAACTTTTATACATATTATGTGTCGTCAAAAGAGGATTTGGCTGATCCTTTGACTTAAGTGAAACATCGAGGGGTTGAAACTTTTGCCAATTTGAGATATATCAACAATGATAGTAACGCAACCTATGTGATTGGAGATCCCATGAAGTAGGTTCATATGGTAATAACAAGTCATTAGTTGATCAAACATGCACTATTAAATTATGTCTCTTCTTATGATGTGTGTGTATATAGTGCAAGACTGCAAGGAATGTGAGATTGAGTTATTATACTCTTAATCCAATATTCCGTAGCCTATTGTAGGTGGTGTATTGTGCTTCAGAATACACTTGACGGATTAATCTATATGAGTGTGGAGTGGGGTTGCTCCTATAAAATTTGTGACAAAATTTCTAGAGCACTCATGAAAACCAGTTGCCTGCATGGCCTATTAGCGCAAAATCGGGACAAACAACAAAGTGTGTGCGGGTATAATATGATATATAAGACACTAAACTTACAAAAGAATTATTGATTCATAGAAGTTTTGAATTTCACCAATTGTTCTGTAAGTTTAATCTTATTTTATCTACGTCTAGTTCATAGTCCAAGAGATACCAGATTCCACGCATTATGCTCCTTTGTGAAAACCCAACAAAACTTTTTATTTCACTATATTGTTTAATATTCTTTTTGGTTTATGTGGGGGATTGTTAGAAAAATAATTTTGATAACTCAAAAAAGAAACATTCAAATTGATGTCTAGGTTCATTGTTTTAAAATTATGTTAATGTGCTTTTATTACCCCAATTGTTTTGAATATATTTCTTTAATATTTGTAACTGATGATTGATAAGCTTGAATTCAATATTAACAAATTGAATATGACCATTTACTAGCTATTATTGGATTTCTTAAGTTAATCTTTTGACAAAGTCAAATCTGACTATTTTATTAGCTTTAATGGGTTTTATTTTGTAACACCCATTTGAATAGTCTTTGAATGACTTTTAATATTTTTCTTAATGTTGCTTATCATCAAAGGTTAAGATCCTTGGACTATATATTTTTCGTACGTGTTACTTTGAGAAGTGTGCGAAAGAAGTAAAAATTTTCTTCTAATTTCTTTAATTGTGCTGGGTTTTACTTTTGATTAATCTTTATTGTTTCTACACCAAGCTTGTACTAGAAGAACTTGTTGAATCCTAGGGGATACGCCTAATTTATTTATCACAGTGTGAGCGAAATATTCTTAAGGACAGTTTCTTTGACACGCATTTAGTTAAACCTTTTATTCTCCATAATCATCCAAAAAAAATTCCAACAAAATTAAGAGGGAATAATGCAAAGCTTAAGCAACACCAACCCAACATTTTGTGTCAACCAAAGAAGCAACTATGCTACAAAAACTTTACCTTTCAAACCTCAAAAGAATACCCTTTTGAGATGCATACTTAAAATCATACATTTATAATAAAATCATATTTAATGAGACAACAAGCTCAACACAATCCTTCTATATTGCCTTGTAAAGATTCCTTAGAGGCTCTACAAGATTCACCCAGGTATCATATTTCCAACCCTTTTTCTGTTTTTTAAATGATTCTTAGTTTGTCCCGTTTTATGTTATGATTTGACTGAATATGGATTTCAAGAGAGAAAGAAAGACTTTTTATGCTTGTGTTTTAAAACAGGAAAATAGATGTTTGTGTGATTATAAATCATCTCGGTAAAAGATAGATCACTTAAAGTTAAAATTTAAATATAAAAAGGTGGCATTCTTTTAGGGATAACCAGAAAAGGGAAGTGTGCCACATATAATGGGACAAAAGTAGTATGATTTAATAATAATTTGCAAGAATGTATATAGTCGACCGAAAGTAATTTCAGATTGATATAATTATCCTTTTTTGATGAAGTAAGTTGTTTCATTAATAATGTCGTTGATTGATATAATTCTCAGTCAGTAAATAATATTCTCTCGCCCCAATTTATGTGGTGGCGTCTGATTAGGCGTGGCGTTTTGTCACGACCCCAAACCTAAACTGGTTGTGATGGCACCTATCATGAAACTAGGCTAGCCAATTTACCCAAGATAACATATAAGATTTTTTTCCTCAAATTCAAAGCTGATCAATATTTCATAAAAATTTCCCGGTTTAACATTTCAAAACATCAGAGGTAGATAAAACATTTAAAACACCGCCCCAGAACCTGGAGTTAACCATCATGAGTATCTATGAAACGATACAATGTAATACTATTTCGTTACTACAACCAGTTCTAGGAATAGATAGTAAAGGACAGGATAAGAAGGGAAGAGGGCATGCTGCGGACGCTGAACAGCTACCTCAAAATCTTGAACCAACTCCAAGAGAATGCGAAATAGCTAGCGCTCAGACCCAACACCTGAATCTGCACATGGTAATATCCCGCCAAACCAAGGAAGCTCCTAATCTCCGTAGCTGAGGATGGTCTGGGCCAACTCTGCATCGCCTCTATCTTCCTCGGATCAACCTGAATACCTTCACTGGACACCACGTTCCCTAAGAAACCTACTGTGCCAAGCCAGAACTCACACTTAGAGAACTTTTCATAAAGTTTCTCCTCCCTCAATCTCTGTAAAACAACTCTCAAATGCTGAGCGTGCTCCTCCTGTCTACGAGAATATACCAGGATGTCATCAATGAACACGATAACAAAAGAATCCAAGTACGCCTGGAACACGCTGTTCTTCAAATGCATGAACGCTGCTGGGGCATTGGTCAGCCTAAAAGACATCACCATAAACTCATAGTGACCATAACGAGTCCTGAAAGCTGTCTTGGGAACATCAGAATAGTGGATATTTAGCTGATACACCCGAATCTCAAATCAATCTTAGAGAACACTCTGGCTCCCTGAAGCTGGTCAAACAAATCATCAATACGTATCAAAGGATACTTATTCTTGACTGTAACCTTGTTCAACTGCCTGTAGTCAATACACATTCTCATGGAACCATTCTTCTTCTTTATAAACAACACCGCTGCACCCCAAGGTGATACACTAGGCCGAATGAACCCCTTATCTAGGAGTTCCTGAAGATGCTCTTTCAATTCCTTCAACTCCGCTAGTGCCGTACGATACAGTGGAATAGAAATAGGTTGGGTGCCCGGCACCAACTTAATACCAAAATAAATATCTCTGTCAGGCGGCATGCCCGACAGGTCTGCAGGAAACACGTCCGGAAAATCACGGACCACAGGAACAGAATCAATAGCGGGAGTCTCAACACTGACATCCCTCATAAAAGCCAAATACGATAAACATCCCTTCTCTACCATACGCTGGGCCTTCAGGTAGGAAATCACCCTACTAAGCACATACTCAATAGAACCCCTCCACTCAACCCTCGGAAATCCTGGCATCGCTAAGGTCACAGTCTTAGCGTGATAATCTAGAACCACATGACACGGAGATAGCCAATCCATGCCCAATATCACATCAAAGTCAACCATGATAAGTAATAATAGATCCACTCGGGTCTCCAGACCCCCAATAGATATCACACACGACCAATACACGCGGTCCACAATAATAGTATCACCCACCGGAGTCGACACATGAATAGATGTAACTAAGGACTCACGGGGCATATCCAGAAAATGAGAAAAGTATGATGAAACATAAAAATACATGGAACCAAGATCAAATAAGGTCGAACATCTCGGTGACATACTGAGACAATACCTGTAATCACTACATCTGAGGCCATAGCATCTGGTCTGGCTGGGAGTGCATAGAATCAGGCCTGACCTCCACCTGATCGACCTCCCCCTCTAGGGCAGCCTCTAGTTGCCTAACCCCCACCCCTAGCTGGGTGGGTGGGTGGTGAAGTAACTGGGGCTGAAGTCGAGGACTGACTCCTCTGCTGAGATTAACCACCATGACGATAAGGACACTGCCTCCACACATGCCCAGACTTCCCACACTCAAAACAAATCCCTAGTGCTAGAGAAGGGGACTGGAGGGAACCCCTAGCAACAGGATAACCACTAGAAGAACCATGCATAGAAGGACCCTGAGCTGATGGTGCACGAGATGAACTCTGAGCTGGGAGAGCACTGAATGACGGGTACCCCTGATGAGCATTGTGAGGACCACGACCAGCCGATCCACCACGATAACCTGAGCAACCTAGCTGAGCCTACCTGAATTGACGGCCTCTACCGTGCTGAAAGTTTCCTCCTGGAGGAACACCACCAAAACTACCAGATCATTGAGGCCTCTTGGCCTCCCTCTCATGATGCTCCTTCCGGCGAACTGCCTCAATTTCCTGGGAAATATCCACAACCTGCTCAAAAGTAGCACCCGATACCCTCTCTCTAGTCATCAGAATACGAAGTTGATAAGTGAGACCATCCACGAACCTCCTGGTCCTCTCTATCTCTTAGTAGGGACCAACTCAGAAGCATGACAAGCTAGCTCTGAAAACCTCATCTCATACTGTGTCACTGTCAACTCACCCTGACGTAACTGCTCAAACTGTCTACGCATTTCCTCTCTGCGGGACTACGGAACATACTTCTCTAAGAAGAGAGTGGAAAACTGTTGCCAAGTAAGGGGCGCTGCACCAACAGGCCTACGCATCTCATAAGATTCCCACCAAGTGAATGCAGCTCCTAAGAACTGGAATATTATGAACGAGACCCCACTGGTCTCCAATATCCATGCAATACGAATCATACTTTGACACTTGTCTAAGAAACCCTGGGCATCCTCGCCCTCAGCACCACTGAATGTCGGAGGCTGAAGTCTACCAAATCTCTCCAACCTGCGCTGCTCGTCATCTAGCATGACTGGAATCACAAAATCTTGGGTTGGGGAAACCGGTTGGGCTAGAGCTTCCCCCGGCGTGTGGAGCCCCTAGTAACCTGCTCATGTTTCCAGGCAACTGGAGTCTGAGTGGCTCCCCCTGCCTGAGAAGTAGCGGCAGTAGAAGAAACATCGAATGCCTGTGCAAGACTGGTGCACACAGTCAAAATCTGAGCCAAGGTCTCCTGGAGACCCACAATAACAATAGTCATTGTCGGTGCCTAAGTCGGTCCTGCTGGAACATCTGCGGCGGGGACCTGATCCGGAACAATAGGTGGGACTACGGGTCCTTCCCCAATTGCTGCGCGGGCTGCGCCTCTACCTCTACCTCGGCCTCTACCCCTCGGTGGCCCAGCTGGTGTTTGGTCACCCTGATTGGTAGAGTGCATCCTCGCCATCTATGAGAGAACGAAACAACAAAAGTTTAGTTTCTATAATTGATAGATTCGCACGACAAAATTCAAGAATGTTAGATTTTCCTAAGGGTTCTGCAGCCTCTCGAAGATAAGTACTAACGTCTCTGTACCGATCCGCAAGACTCTACTAAACCTGCTCATGACGGATGAGTCCTATGTAACCTAGGGGCTTATACCATCTTGTCACAACCCAAAACCTAAGCTAGTCGTGATGGCGCCTATCATGAAACTACGCTAGCCAATTTACCAAAGATCGCATATAGGATTTTTTTCCCCTCAAATTCAAAGCTGATCAATATTTCATACAAATTTCCCGGTTTAACATTTCAAAACATCAGAGGCAGATAAAATATTTAAAACACCGCCCCAAAACCTGGAGTCAACCGTCATGAGCATCTATGAAATGATACAATGTAATACTATTTCGTTACTACAACTAGTTCTAGGAATAGATAGTAAAGGACATGATAATAAAGGAAGTGGGCATGTTGCGGACGCCGACCATCTACCTCAAAATCCCGAACCATCTCCAAGAGAATGCGAAATAGCTAGCGCTCAGACCCAACACCTGAATCTGCACGCAAGGTGCATGGAGTAATGTGAGTACGCCAACTCAGTAGTGATGAGAGTAAATAATGTCTAAGGCTATGAAACACGTAAAAACAGTCATCAAAGCATAGTAAATGAAATCCTTCTTTCAGAAAACACATATGCGATATCTTGTAACATTTTAAAAATCGATTTCAGTAAAAATATCCTTTTCACAGTTCCTATAGAAAATCAAAGGGATTCAGTGTATAAAAATGATAGGGTTCATAAACAGTCTTTCAGATGAAAACATGTATCATGAACTGCCCTCGGGCGTATCATCACTCAACATGCCTCACAATCACTCAGTATCAACCCCTCGGGCTACCTCACAGTCACTCATGCCTCCCAAGTCACTCGTCACTCGGCACCCGCACTCGGTAGGTACCTGCGCTCACTGGGGTGTACAGACTTCGGAGAGGCTCCTACAACCCAAGCGCTAATATCAAGCCATCTCTTGGCATAATCACTCAGGCTCTCGGACTCTCCCATATCATAAATAGTGTAACATGCTGCGGCGTGCAACCTGATCTCATAATATCCTCACAACATAGGCACTCGGCCTCACTCAGTCAGAAATCTCTCAAAGCCACTCGGGCTATCAAATAAACGGGGTACTCAACCCAAAATATCCCTTTATATCACAAAAGTAGTGTAAATGAGACTGAGTTTCGAAATCAGTTAAACAGGAAATGACTGAGTGTAAATCATAAGTCAACACAGTGAGGAATAGTAGTAAACAGCCCCCAAGGGGTCCAAACAGGTCGACACAAGGCCCCAAACATGGCGTACACTCCAAAATATAATAATAGTTTTAAAACATGAATATCATATGAAGTGGAATCAAATACGCAACTTAATAGTTGCCATGGGACGGACCAAGTCACAATCCCCCAACCGTGCGTGCCACACACTCGTCATCTAGTATGTGCGCCACTCCAAACAGTGATAAAAGTGCGAAGTCCGGTGTTTCATACCCTCAGGACAAGATTTAAAGTCATCACTCACCTCAAATCGGCCCAAATACTAATCCGTGATGCTCTTGCCTCTCGAATCGTCTCTCGATTGCTCCGAATCTAACCAAAACCAGATTAATATCATCAATAAATGTTAGGGAGACGAAACCCATTCGAAAATATCAGAATTAAGCACAAATCTCGAAATTGGCCAAACCCGACCCCTGGGCCCACGTCTCGAAATTCGATAAAAATCACATCACAAGAATTCTTATCCTTACACGAGTCTATACATACCAATAACACCAAAATCGGACCTCAAATGGTCCCTCAAAGATCTCTAAATCATAAGCCCTAATTTCCTCTATTTTTGGGTTTAAATCCCACTTACTTCATGTCTAATTAGTTGGAAATCAACATAGAATCGAGTATTGAGTTCAAAAATCTTACTTCCAAGTGTTTACCTTCTATTCCCTCTTCAATACCTCTCAAAAAGCTTCAAAGCCGCTAAAAAATGGTGAGAAATGGGCTAAAAATTACGAAGATGGCTTTTTATACTTTCTGCCCAAGCACTTTTTTCTTCGGTATGATCGCGTCTCACACCACGCGTTCGCGAAGCACTAACCAAAATACCCCACTCGTTCGCATTCCACCCTCATTCGTTCACACAGCACACCCGCTCAGCCCCCTCATGCGCCCCAGCCTCTACACGATCGCAGACCTCCGCCACGCGTTCACAGTACTCATGAGCCTCCCTCTCACGCGCTCGCGAACCCCCAAACACGCTCGCATAGAGAAAATTATGCTGCCCATAGATAAAAATATGCGATCGCATTCTCACCCATGCGATCGCATTCTCACCCACGCGATCGTATAGAAGAACACCAGACTAAACACAAGCAGAAAAGAAAAACCAGCAATCCTCCAAACCAAGAATTCGTTCATTAATACCCCCGAAACTCGCCTGAGTGACCTGAAAATTTGCACACACATCTAAATGATGCTACGAACCTATTCCAACTTTCGAAATTCCATTCTGACCCCGATAACTAATTTTCCACTGTCGACCGAAAATTGCCAAAAACTCATTTTCTCTAATTCAAGCCTAATTCTACTCTGGACCTCTAATCCACATTCTGAACATGCTCCTAAGTCCGAAATCACCTAACTAAGCTATCCGAGCCCTAAAATCCGCATTCCGAGGTTGTTTACCTAATAGTCAACTTCCAGTTGACTTTTCCAACCATAAGGCCAACTTAAGAGACTAAGTGTCTCATATCTCACCACGACCACTCCAGACCCGAACCAACCGACCAAACACATTGCAAATAAGCTAAGCAACACATGACAAAGACGAAATAGGGGAAGTGGGGAAAATCTCACGGAATGACCGGTCGGGTCGTTACACGTTTAAGAAAGAAAAACTTTTGAAACTTGTGATTTAAAACAAACTAACATTTATATGGTACGGTGGACTATATCCCATTCAATCGTGAGTTAACCGATACACAGATTTGTTCTTTGCCGAAGTCAATTGAATCGCCACCTCTCTCCGCTGTCTGCAACAGCGTTCTGGGTAAATTCAGCCAACAAGAAAGAGTACACAATTACTCCATGTTCATCGTAGTATTCACCGCAGTATTCTTTATAACAAACTTGGGTTACTACCACACTTTTATCTTGATGAGGATATTTTTCTTTTGCTGACCACCGCCACTGAATTTCTCCATTATAGTCGGTAGACACCCACTAAAATCCACTGTCAAAATCCATTCAACACCGTCAAATTTATCTCTTTCTTCCATTTTCCATTATCATAACAAGAAAGAGTACACAATTATTTTTGGTAGTTTTACCTCCGTATTTGGAGTGTTTTCCAAAAGATTTCCAGAAAGCAATCCATAACGGCCAGATTTCTGTTAACTTCAAGGGCTTCAATACAACTTTTATTGTTCCTCTCTTGTCTTGATATTTTAATAGTTTGATATTTTAGCGCAATTGTATCTCCTTGTCTGCCTATTTTGTTCTTGAATCTTTAGGTAGTATTTGCCATAGCATTGTCAAATTAATTGCATTAGGGATAGCTTTGCCTACTTGTTTATAGTGTTATCTACCTATTTTCATCTTTATTTTGAATCATTAATTCAAATATCCCATAGTAGTCCTGTTCTAATTTTGCACATCTTCTTTGTGAAATTTGGTTGTAGATTATAACCCCCTTTAGCTCTTGTATTGTATTTTTTCACCTATTTTTCTATCCTTTAGTTGTAGATTATAGTCCCTTTAGTTCCTTTGTTTTATTTCTTCACCTATTTTTCTGACCTTTAGTTGTAGATGGTAGTTCTTGTTACTTCCTTTATTTTATTTCTTCACCTATTTTTCTGACCTTTAGTTGTAGATGGTAGTTCTTGTTACTTCCTTTATTTTATTTCTTCACCAATTTTGCGACCTTTAGTGGTAGATTATATTTTGGTAATTCATTTTATTTTTGTCGCTTGTTTTCGGGATAGTGCTTGCATAGTGACTCTTAGATTATAGTGGCTTTGGTGAACGACGGTAGGGTAAGGTTTTGTCCTGAAGGGTGTCAGCGCGGGAAAAGGGGTGTCGCGCCCCTTTTTCTCGCGAAATCGGGTTTCGAAGTGTGACAACTCTTTTGAGGAGGTACTAAAAAAGGAGAGTTGCCACCTAATGGTTTAAGGTGCATTAGGACACCTATTTGCAAATGACTCAGGTTTGACTAGTTCGCATCACCAAAGATCGGATAATCGAATATTACCTCGAAGAGAAGGTGTTAGGCGCTCTTCGAGGTCCACAATTGTGGGTCCCGGACGAACTTGAATTACATGAATTAGTCAGATAAAGAAAGATATAGAGCAAGAATTTTGAGAAATTTTATTATCATAAAAGACTTAGAATAAGTGAGAAATAAAAGGAAATAAGATTTGGGGGAGAGGTCCTAAGTTTTTTTAGCCTAAAGGATCACCCCGTGAAACATAAATAATACTTCATAACTCCCTCGAGATGGGGTGTTACTCATATTATTCAGCGGGCACAAACTATCGTCTCCTGCCACCCGATTACTATCTTTAAGTTGTTACCTAAAGCGCACCAGTTCAATTATAAGTCGTACCTTATGCGTGCACTACTCGTCCCATACATATAGTCCAGGAGGCATTTGACCTCTATTTTGGGTGGTTCTAGACTTCACTTAGGTTGCTCAGAAAATGTCAAAACTAGGCAACATACAAAACATGTTGGACTTCACATATAGGCAATTAAAGGCTCAAGTTAGCCTCCACACCTAAACAGCAAATGCATGCGAAAACATGCTTTCATGTTAGGCAGTTCAAGATCAATGAACTTAAATCCCTATAGGCATGATTTCTATGTGATAGGCATGCAAGTAGTTTTAGGAACCAGAGAGATTCATAGAAAAGATTGCATAAGTTGTTGCACATTGATTATTGAGATGGCAGATTCTCAGTTGTTAGTCCTATATATGTTGCGCCTAGGTGATTTATGTAATAGAGGAAGTAGAAACTCAAAATTACCCATGCTTTTGATAATGATCTTGTTTACGGGTGTGTCGTGCACCACACTTATAAGCAGGAGGCTATAGGGTATTTAGGACTGTCACTCCTTCTTCTTACTCTAGATCGTGTGGTAGAGCTCACTTATAAGAATTAAAACTCCTAGCTCCTATTCCATTCATAATAAGGCGATACCTATATCCCGAAATATGGTTGGTAAGAGATATGGCTATGGAAGGGTTGAGTCAGAGGAACTCCACTTTGTATCATGCTTATGATAAGTAAAATGTGAGGTCTTTAGCAGATCATGTGTGTATTGAAAGGTGTATATCTTGGTAAAATCATGACCAAGGAGATAAGGAACATATACTCATCTTTCAACATCAAAGAATAACAACTCAATCTGAAGCAACATAGTAAGGTGTAGATATTCAATGATTCAAACCGATATTTCATAGCATCTTAAGCAACATAAGATTTTTCAATTTTAAGGAAGTACAGTGCAATCCTTATCAAAAATATCATACGGATTTTTTCCTACTCTAGGTATATTAAGGCTAAGCCCTTCCTTCATTTTGGCATGATCTCTTAATTACATGAGTTTGATAACGAGGCATAAAGAGAAATTCATATTCCAGAATTTACGTATATTTTCCTAGTCTCGTAAGTTACAGTATTCTTCCTTATCGGTACTTTATGTTCAATTGAGTATTATCTTCTTCCAGTCAAGAGATCAGTGAATCTATATACAATATTATAATATTTTCATTACCATCGAGCTATAATCGATGGGCAGGACCCTATTGGGCAACCCCTAATCAGATGGTAAGTTATATACCGAGCCAATTGTGATCGAGCACCTATGAGTGAGCCCAGTGGCCGAGATATATATCCTAGTATGGCCAAGCACCTATGAGAGAGCCTACTACGACAGAGCATATATATATATATATATATATATATATACATACCGAGCCTTATATGGGCCGAACAACTATTTTACTTACTATATTGAGAGAGTTGAGTCAGTATCAGCAGGTAAGCATATGTTCAGATTATTTTTGATTCCCAGTTGCTTTTAGTTATTATATTACCAGTTCAGTTTCAGCTTTCAGTATATTGCCTTACATACTCGGTACATTATTTCGTACTGACATCCTTTTTCTAGGGGCGCTGCATTTCATGCGTGCAGGTTCAGGAAAACAGATGGGTAGACCTCCTCATTAAGTGTTTCTCGAGTTCAGCTTGATCAGTAAGCTCCATGCCTTTTGGAGTTTCCGGGGCTAGATCTGTATGTACATCTTGTGTATATACATATATGTTATGGGTAGTTCGGGGAGCTATTCCGATCATAATATATCCACCAGTAGAGGCTTGTAACATATCCTGTCAGTTAGTGCAGTATGTTAGCTGGTAGGCCTTTTATCTATATTTTATTGGTTTTCCATTTGTAGTAGTTATGACGGCCTTGTCCGCACAACTTTATACTGATATTTAGTCAGCATTCGCAGTTGTCTTGTAATGTGGCCCATGGACAAAGTATGAAATCACATGTTCAGAGTTCCTTAGTCGCAAGTTGGTACGCAAGATTAGGTGAGGCACCGGGTGCCGGTTTCAGCCCCCAGGTTCTGGGCTTGACAAAAACATATGAATAAATCAACATTAATTAAGTACATATAAGAATCAACCTGAATCTCTGAAGTGCCACCGTATATACATACTTATACTTATATATATCATACTTCTCTTTGAATCTATTATCCATATCGTATGATGCATGAAGGCCCAACTGATCAGTGGTAACTGCCCGATCGACCGTAGCTCGGTGGTAAATATGTAACTGCCCGACCTGCCGTAGCTCGATGGTAAATGCATGACTGCCCGAACGGCCGTAGCTCAGTGGTAAGATGCATGTATTACTATATTATGAACTCAGCACCCGGGTACAAGGCTTGACAATGAATAACAATCTTGGTGATTTTAGTGGGTAGTTGATACAAGTCTCTGTGAGTTCGACAGTCAACTTATCATTTTATTACCTGTACGACCACATATACTAGCGTGTTGTTTAGGAGCGATAACTGACAATAATTACGTCGATGAATTTTGATTGCCAAGGCGCAATAGCCATTATAAGAAAATAAATCTTTCAATGGGAAGAGTAGATACATTCTCTAGAGACATAATGTGACATAACAATTTCTTAGAGATGAGAAACTTTTATACAGATTATGTGTAGTCAAAAGAGGATTTGGATGATTCTTTGGCTTAAGTGAAAAAGCGAGGGGTTGAAACTTTTGCCAATTTGAGATATGTCAACAATGATGGTAACCCAACCTATGTGGTTGGAGATCCCATGAAGTAGGTTCATATGGTAATAACAAGTCATTAGTTGATCAAACATGCACTATTAAATTATGTCTCTTCCTATGATGTGTGTGTATATAGTGCAAGACTGCAAGGAATGTGAGGTTGAGTTATTATACTCTTAATCCAATAATCCATAGCCTATTGTAGGTGGTGTATTTTGCTGCATAATACACTTGATGGATGAACCTATATGGGTGTGGAGTGGGGTTGCTCCTATGAAATTTGTGGCAAAATTTCTAGAGCACTCATGAAAATCAGGCACCCGCATGGCCTATTAGCGCAAAATTGGGAAAAACAAACAAAGTGTGTGCAGGTATAATGTGATAGATAAGACACTAAACTTACAAAAGAATTCTTGATTCATAGAAGTTTTGAATTTCACCAATTGTTCAGTTAATTTAATCTTATTTTATCTACGTCTAGTTCATAGTCCAAGAGACACCAGATTCGACGCATTATGTTCATTTGTGAAAACCCAACAAAACTTTTAATTTCACTTTATTTCTTAATATTCTTTTTGGGTTATGAGGGGGATTGTTAGAAAAATAATTTTGATAACTCAAAAGGAAAAATTCAAATTGATGTTTAGGTTCATTCTTTTAAAATTATGTTAATGTGCTTATATTACACCAATTGTCTTGAATATATTTCTTTAATATTTGTAACTGATGATTGATAAGCTTGAATTAAATCTTAACAAATTTAATATGACCATTTACTAGCTATTATTGGATTTCTTAAGTTAATCTTTTGACAAATTCAAATTTGATTATTTTATTAGCTTTAATGGGTTTTATTTTGTAACACCCATTTGAATAGCCTTTGAATGACTTTTAATATTTTTCTTAATGTTTCTTATCATCAAAGGTTAAGATCCTTGGACTATATATTTTCCATATGTGTTACTTTGAGAAGTGTGTGAACGAACTAAAAAGTTTCTTCTAATTTCTTTTATTATGCTGGGTTTTGCTTTTGATTAATCTTTGTTGTTTCTACTTCTAGTTTGTACTAGAAGAGCTTGTTGAATCCTGGGGGATACGCCTAATCTATTTATCACGGTGTGGGCGAAATATCCTTAAGAACAGTGTCGTTGACACGCCTCAAGCTAACCCTTTTATTCTCCATAATCATCCAAAAAAATTTCCAACAAAATTAAGAGGGAATAATGCAAAGCCTAAGCAACACCAACCCAACATTCTGTGTCAATCAAAGAAGCAACTTTGCTTCAAAAACTTTACCTTTCAATCCCCAAATGAATACCCTTTTGAGATGCACACTTAAAAATCATACTTTTGTAATAAAATCATATTTAGTGAGACAACAAGCTCATCATAATCCTTCTATATTTCCTTGTAAGCTTCCATAGAAGCTCTACAAGATTCACCCAGGTATCATATTTCCGACCCTTTTTCTGTTTTTGAACATGATTCTTAGTTTGTCCCGTTTTATGTGATATGATTGACTGAATATGGAGTTCAAGAGAGAAAAGAAGACTTTTTAATCTTGTGTTTTAAAACAGGAATTTGTATGATTATAAATCATCTCGGTAAAAGATAGGTCGCTTAAAGTTAAAATTTAAATATAAAAAGGTGTCATTCTTTTAGGATAACCAGAAAAGGGAAGTGTGCCACATATAATGGGAAAAACGTAGTATGATTTAATAATAATTTTCAAGAATGTATATAGTCGACCGAAAGTAATTTGAGATTGATATAATTCTCCTTTTTAGATGAATTAAGTTGTTTCATTAATAATGCCGTTGATTGATATAATTCTCAGTCAGTAAATAATATTCTCTCGCCCTAATATATGTGGTGGCATCTGATTGGGCGTGGCGTTTAAGAAAGAAAAACTTTTGAAACTTATGACTTAAAACAAACTAACATTTGTATGGTTCGGTGGAATATATCCCGTTCAATCGCGCGTCAACCGATCGCAGATTTGTTCTTCGCCGAAGTCAATTGAATCACCACCGCTTTGTACCATCTGCAACAGTGTTCTGGCTAAATTCAGCCAACAAGAAAGAGTACACAATTACTCCACGTTCACCGTGGTATTCACCGAAGTATTCTTTATAACAAACATGGGTTACTACCACACTTTTATCTTGTTGAGGATCTTTTTCTTTCGCTGACCACCGTCATCTCCTTTTTCATCGCCACTGAATTCCTCTATTGTAGTCGGTAGACACCCACTAAAGTCCACCGTCAAAATCCATCCAACATCGTTAAATTTATCTCTTTCTTCCATTTTCCATTATCAGAACAAGAAAGAGTACACAATTATTTTTGGTAGTTTTACCTCCGTATTCGGAGTGTTCCGCAAAACATATCCAGAAAGCAATCCATCAGGGCCAGATTTTTGTTAACTTCAAGAGCTGCAATCCAAGTTCTATTGTTCCTCTCTTGTCTTGATATTTAAATAGTTTGATATTTTAGCATAATATTGTATCTCCTTGTCTGCCTATTTTTTTTCTTGAATCTTTAGGTAGTATTTTCCCTAGCATTGTCAAATTAATTGCATAAGGGATATCTTTGCCTACTTGTATAGCGTTATCTACCTTTTTTCATCTTTATTTTGAATCATTAATTCAAATATCCCCTAGTAGTCCTGTTCTAATTTTGCACATTTTCTTGGTGAACTTTGGTTGTAGATTATAACCCCCTTTAGCTCTTGTATTGTATTTTTTCACCTATTTTTCTACCCTTTAGTTCTAGATTATAGTCCCTTTAGTTCCTTTGTTTTATTTCTTCACCTATTTTTCTGACCTTTAGTTGTAGATGGTAGTTCTTGTTACTTCCTTTATTTTATTTCTTCGCCTATTTTGCGACCTTTAGTGGTAGATTATATTTTGGTAATTTATTTTTTTTTTGTCGCTTGTTTTCGGGATAGTGCTTGCATAGTGACTCTTAGATTATAGTGGCTTTGGTGAACGACGGTAGGGTAAGGTCTTGTCCTCAAGGGTGTCAGCGCGGGAAAAGGGGTGTCGCGCCCCTTTTTCTCACGAAATCGGGTTTCGAAGTGTGACAACTCTTTTGAGGAGGTACTAAAAGAGGAGAGTCGCCACCTAACGGTTTAAGGTGCGTTAGGGAACCTATTTGCAAATGAATTAGGTTTGACTAGCTTGCATCACCGAAGATCGGGTAAGGGCTCAAAATTACCTCGAAGATAAGGTGTTAGGAAATCTTTGAGGTCCACAACTGTGGGTCCCTGGCAAACTTGAATTACATGAATTAGTCAGATAAACAAAGATATAGAGATCAAGAAGTTTGAGAAATTTTATTATTATAAAAGAATTTGAATAAATGAGAAAAAAAAGTAAAATAAGATTGAGGGGAGGGATCCTAAGTTTTTTAGCCTAAAGGATCACCCCGTGCAATATAAATAATACTTCATAACTCCCTCGAGACGGGGTGTTACTTATATTATTCAGCGGGCACAGACTATCGTCTCCTGCCACCTGATTACTATCTTTAAGTTGTTACCTAAAGCGCACTAGTTCAATTATAAGTCGTACCTTATACGTGCACTACCCGTCCCATACCTATAGTCCAAAAGGCATTTGACCTCTATTTTGGGTGGTTCTAGACTTTACTTAAGTTTCTCCCAAAATGTCAAAACTAGGCAACATACAAAACATGTTGGACTTCACATATAGGCAAGTAAAGGCTCAAGTTAGCCTCCACACTTAAACATCAAATGCACGCGAAAACATGCTTTCATGTTAGGCAGTTCAAGATCAATGAACTTAAATCCCTATATGCATGATTTCTATGTGATAAGCATGCAAGTAGTTTTAGGAACCAGAGAGATTCATAGACAAGATTGCATAAGTTGTTGCACATTGATTATTGAGATGGCAGATTCTCAGTTATTAGTCATATATATGTTGCGCCTAGGTGATTTATGTAATAGAGGAAGTAGAAACTCAGAACTACTCATGCTTTTGATAACGACCTAAGTGAGCGATGAACAATGTTAAAAGGGGTGTCACTACCAGTTATTAAGGCAAATAGTGGCATCCTATAGGCAAGATTTCTAACGATTAGCGCTTGAGAACTTGATTTTATTGTTAAAACTTATAGGCAGTTTTTCTAGGTGAATAATGTGATGCAATGACAAATGAGGTGATTAGAGTCCTATAGGCATGATCCCTAATGGATATGTTGCAGTAATGCAAAATTAACGGAAAGTTCAACGATATTTATTTCTTACGGGCTGGTTTTCTAACAACATATAGCAACAAAGATATTGAGGCATTTGAGCTCATGCTTTGCTAATAATCAAGTAGTGCAAGTGTGTGCTTTTTTTTAATGGCATGATTTTTACAGTGTGCATAGAGAATGAACAACATAAAGCAAGTGCATCATTCAATCCTATAGGCATGTTATCTACCCATCGCATATTAACATTAGAATCTACCACATCCCCTTTTACTAACAACCCCAATCGTTTGTACAAAGGATATTATTACAGGCCCAATTAATAAGTGAAATAATAATATTACATAATAGTGGCCAGGCCTATAGCAGGCCCAAATAAAATAACTAGATACCAAGCCTTACCGGACCTTCATTACTTATGACATAGCATACTTAGGACTTCAATAAGGAACCACACGATCACAGGTCCATAGAAGATTCCAGGCCAGTTCAATGAACCACAACACCAAGTGTTGCACCACTTGGAGCAAACATTGTAAGTATACAGTTCATGACAGGGAAATAGAGTGTTAGGTACAGTTTGAAGGTTGAACCCTAGTGTGTTAGAGTTCAGAAGGGCCTCAATTGGATTCCGAGCATTGCTCACACTAGAGAGGCCAACAATAGAACCTAGATAGCTTGGCTTTCAGCCGGCTAAGAATAGGAATTTAGAATATCAGAGTAACAAATAAGGAGGATGGACAGAAATCACCAGATTGAGCATATAGCATGACTGATCAAGCAGACTAGTAAGTTCAACAAAGTTAACATAGAAAAATAACAGATAGACAACCATCATTGGAATTAGGTGAAGAAAAACAGGTTTACACGCATGCACAAGTTGCATGAAGTTGAACTAGTGAAAACCTAAAGGTCTAAATTAAGTTAAGTCTAACCTAATGCCAAATTAATCAGCACCTAAACATAATGGAGGGATACACATTGTGATAATAGAGTATCAAATGAACCAAGGTATACTGGAAAACATATTAGCATAGGAGCAGAGTCACAGTTAATAAAAAATAGGGTACTTGTCTTTTAGGAAATCAGGATAGCATGAAACGTGTTTAGGGCAGACTTTAGAGAAGCCTTCCATAGAAATAGGGCTAATACACAAAGAGCAATCCAGTATACACAGGACTTAGTACTAAAAGGTCCATTCAAGTAGGGTGTGGTTTCTATGGAGTTATAGGGTAGTGTACAATCACAATATGCAAAAATTTGTAACTTAACAGCACACAATCATAGTAGTCAGGCTCATGTTATCATAGACCTTCAAAGGAAATTTAAACTAAACATGCTCACAAGAAATCATAGAGTGCAAATCATAATATTAGCATAACACAAACAGTACACTGTCCCCATGCGTTTAATTAACACAAAATGACATCAAAATTGAACATTATCATAGTTGAATCATGCTCATACAAGTTCAAATACATATGTAGAAAGAAAGAAAGAAATTGAACATTGTGAGGGTTTAAAAACTAACTAGTAGCAAATTCAAAAGAGTGAATAGTGTAATAGCGAAAAAAACCCCAAATCTCCGATGCTTCAGAGTTCGCCATATCCTCGAGAATGGGCTCCGAGCAGTGCTTGCATCGGAGGAGGTTGTTCAATAATTGTAGAGAGAGTTATGTAACAGTGAGTGAGTCCGTGAGTGAGAGAAGAGAGTAGTGAAAAAGTAACAAGGATTGGGAGATTCAAATATGTCTAAGGGGTTTTAGGGGAGGGGTTTATATAGTAGCATATTTCACACATAAAATAGGAAACACGGTAAGCACAAAATAGGAAAAATATGCCAGGATCAATTAGAATCAATTTAGGGAAAATAATACATAGAATAGGAAGTTCAGTAAACTGAACAGAGAATAACATGCGAGAATCAAATAACATTTAGAATAAGGGAATACAAGAGATTCAACAAAGAATAAAGAAAATATCATAAGAAAATCAATTAAATTCAGTCTTAGGCCAAATAAAAAATAAAAATAGGGAAATATAGTGGGTTAAACAAAAATAAGGAAAATATCAGTAAAAAATTAGGGAAGAATATCAATCTAAAATCACTAAAGAATAAGGAAAAATCTCAAACCCTAGTTCAAAAGAAAAGCACAGATGATAGAAAATCTCACTGAATCGGACCATATAGCCTGATAGTGAGTGCATATAGACGAAATATCGTCTAAAT
The DNA here is from genome assembly GCA_005239525.1 of Nicotiana knightiana. Lineage (NCBI taxonomy): Eukaryota > Viridiplantae > Streptophyta > Magnoliopsida > Solanales > Solanaceae > Nicotiana > Nicotiana knightiana. The sequence goes on along the minus strand of ML385254.1, from coordinate 44,591 downwards.
CTCAAAGGTTGAAGGCGGTGGAATCCGATTTAAGGACTGGTGATGTTCTATACGTCAATACCACACAAGAAGGGGGGGGGGGTGATATGTGTGGTGTCCAATTTTCGAGTGCAGACTCTATAGAAGAACCTGGTTCTCTTGGTGTTCCAACTTCTACAGTTTGCGAAAAAGTAATTTCAGAATTTAAAGAACACAAAAATTTTACGTGGAAAACACCTGGCTCAAAGGTGAAAAAACCACGACCTACTTCCCAGTAGGATTTTCCCAAACTCTTCACTATATCAACGAGCCAGCATTTAAAAAATAAACTCTTTTGTAAACCTAAGGACTAACTCTAATCCCTTTGTGGAAAACTAGCCTCTGGCTATTTGCGACAAACTTCAAGTTAACTCTAACTTGAAAAGTGTGTACCTATTACAAATGCTTCTAGATAAAGAAAGATACAATATGTAATCACCTACTACGAATGAAGTAAACTAAAAGATAACAGATAGAACTGGTTTTTCTAGCTGGTTCAAGTAGCTTTTGTGTCGCACAAGGATTCTGCTTGCCAAATAGCTTTGGTAATTTTTCTTTCAGTTCTTGTTTCACTTCTGTGTTTGTGCGTTATTTCTTCAGCAGGAATGCTTCAACATTTAATAGAGTCAGTAGTTGAGACGTTGTTGTTCAGTTCTAATACAACTTTTCCTTGGTGGAAGATTTTGAGTTTATCTCAACTTCCTTGATCTCGATTATGTCCTACCTGAAATCGAACTCCATCTTCTTATCAATTTGCAACATTTTCGCTTAGGAGAGAACCTCTTAGTTCTAGATAACCTCTTAGTTCACAGGTAATGTTTATCTCCTGTGCGTGGACGCTTCTCGTGCCAATTGGTCTATTTGACTATGATGGACCTGGTTCAACTGGGTTGGCATTTGTCAATCTTCAAAACCATGCAGTGACTTGATTCAACAAATTCCCCCTTTTTGATGATGACAAACTCTGTGCTTAACCCTGTACATACTTCAATCCAACATAGACATTTTTTATAGATTTAAGCATTCATCATAGAGAGACCAGGTTCATTAGGTTATAAATATCACAAAAACAATGAAATTTTGAAAGCACATATCTTCCCCCTTTTGGAATCATCGAAAAGTTGCAAAATGATAAACTTACCAGAAGTATTAACAATTACTCATGGCCATTGAGGCAACTACAGACGCAAATCATGAATTAATCATCAAAGGAAACCAATCAAATGTAAGTTATTTAAGAAACTGAGACAAAATCAATAACCAAACAGAAAAATTCATTGATTAGAAAGCAGATCAGGCACCATACACAAAAATAATTAAGAACGGTCGCAACTATGAGCAAAACAGAAAACAAAAAGCAGAACAAGCCCAAACTGGGTCATAGTGGGGGGTTTTGGGAGGCACTGGACTCCTAAGGCTGGGAAGGGGCAAAGGAGGTTGTGGTCTTGGCTTGAAGAAGAGAGAGCATTTGATGAATAACACCCTCATTCTTCTATTTTTCTTTGGCTAATCCAACTTTAAGAGCATCCCGCTCAACTTCAACCTCAATAAGGCGAGATTTCAAACGAAGGATCTCCACATCCTTGATCTCACCGTCCTGCACAAGCGTCCTGACCTTGGTATTAACAGGCAGTTTCCTAGATGAACCAGGTTCATCCTCAAGAATATTAACAGTGTAGTCACAGGTTAGCAGCGTATTCTTCCCAAAGTAGTCCTTAGCAGTAGCCATTTCAGCATTCTTCACAGGAACCTTGAAGTGAGCAAGCACAACAGTCAGGATAGAACCATAAGGTATAGCATGTTCCTTGGCTCCATTCACAACCCTGTCCAAGAGCTGGATGATGAAGGCAGGACAATTGATATGTTTACCCCTGTAGAAGCACTCCATGAGCATGAGATCCATGTAGCTGGCAATGTGGCTTCGCACTTGCCTATGCAGCAGAAATTTTATCACAAACTCGAAGAACAGTTTGTGTTGAGGCCTCATCTCACTCTTAAACACTGCCCTGGGCTCCAGTTCTTGCTCATTCTCACAGAAGGACCTTGTGATTTGAAGAGCTGAGGGCAAATCATCCAGCTTAGGCCACCTTTGTCTTGTGTAATCATCATAACCCTGAGAAGGAATATGCAGTATCTTCCCCAGCTCCTAGTATCGAATGAAATCTCAACCCCTTGAACCTTGGAGGATACTCTGCCATCTTTGACAACTGCATTGGCCATAAATTCAACCAACTCATTCCTAGCCAGCCTTCCCTCAAGGTGAAGAACCATGTCGTTCCACCCTTGCACATCCAAGGTATCCAACAGGAAAATCATCCCTGACTCCTCAAGGTCTCTAAACAGCTTCCCCTTCAAGATAGTACGTTTACCAAACATTGTGAGTTTGTCAGTCTCCTCACCAGACACTTCCTTCTCTTCTCCACTCCATTCCTCATCATCAAGAATCTTCACTTTCTTTGACGCAAATCTGGTCCTCTTTGCAACTTTTGAGGGTGTCATACCCCAAAACCGAGGAACGAGACCGACGCCCAACCGGATGATCCCGGCCAAGCGGACCTGTGCCTTTCCTTCCCAATGCGTTACCCCGTATTTACAATATACATTATTCCACATGAATTAGCAATTTAGAGTTTAAGCATGAATTTACCATTTGAGTTCATTTCATCCTTTATCATTTCAACATTTGGTAATCACAAAACATACAATAATTCCGATTCGGACCACGATTACTAGTAAACACAATTACTGCCCAAAATACATGTATGTAAAACCCACATCATGTCTACGGAGCCTCTAAGAGTACTAAAGGTTCACACAATATTTTCCGGCAACAAGGCCCCGGCTATACCTTAAAAGACATAACATATACAAAAGAAATGATATAGACTACACACGGCCCCGAGTGGAAGTGGGGGCTCACCGGATCTGCTGAAGGTATAAAGGGCAAACACCACTATCGGCGGTCTGAGCTACCTGCTGTGGAACCACCTACATCCATATAAAATATGTAGCGCCCCCGGCAAAAGGGACGTTAGTACCGTTGAATAGTACTAGTATGTATGAACAAAGTTTATTCCAAGTAAAATCAAACAGTACGCAATTCGAAGACAGTCAGGGTAACCACACAAGTACCACATAGATATACAGAAAGTTACAAATGAAGATTCCACAGTTACTCTTTTCAATTATTCATCTGTTGCGGTGCGGCGCGCAACCCGATCCCACCGTACATTCACATTTCACCCTTATTACCTCTCCACCCTTATTACTTCGTGTTGCAGCGCGCAACCCGATCCCTCCGTACGTTCACATTTCATAGAAACAATAACCAAAAACTATATGAAGTCAAGGCACAATAATCCTTACCAAACAATAATTCACATATGGTGTTGCCATCATTATTTAACCCAATTAAATCAATCCACAGTTTCTTTTCATCATTTGCCACACTCGGCCCTTAATAATTAGATACCTTCCCACATTAGAGTACGTTAAAATTCTTTCATTTAGTAACACATACTGACATATTGACATATTTGAACATTTAACGGACCTTATAGGATAAGCACAAAGAATCACCATTCACAATCGCAATTAGCATGGTAATTGACTAAGAAAATCAGAGAATGAAATCTTACACCTTGTCACAGCAGGATAAACAATTCACATATGCTCAAGCAAGAATTTCATATCGTGTGCTCAGACACCAACAAGGTGACTCTACAAAGATTAAAGTTAGCCATACACACCTTGAATCGGAATTCCCCTTAAATTTTCTACCACAATTCACTGGACCTTCTAGCACCTTCAATCTAGTTCACAATGTGGAATAATTGAACATAGAATTAGGAATAATGATCATGTCTTGAACTCACTTGAGCATTCTATCAAACACTAGGTGTTCCTTTAGATTAAATGGCCTCTTTTTAGTGAAAGATTACTCTAACCCATTTCCTTTTACTAGATTATGACCATTTGGTTACATGCATACCCCCATCTTCATGAACTCCCCTAACCATGATTCATTTTAATCAAATCTGGAAATTAAGGTTGATGGGGTAGAATCTTACCTCTTGTATTGAATAAAAAGGTGTCCTACTTGATCAATTCCAGGCCTGAGTAGTGATGGATGAACAAATTTGATGAATTTGGAACTCTCTCTCTCTCTAGAACCCACTCTCTCCTCTCTCTAATTTATCAGAAAATAGGCTTAAAATGAAAGGGGTAAGTGTTTTAATGAACTGGGGGTCGGGTATAAAATTAGAATTTTAACAGTCACGAGCAAAAATGCGATTAGGAATGCGATCGCACTTCTGTCGCATAAATGGCCCTCAAATGGGCCAAAAAGAAAAGCAGAATACCCAGGTATGCGACCACTATGCGGTCCGCATACCTGTTATGCGATCGCATAGTGCCCGCATTCGTGAAATGCGATCGTATTCTAGGCTGAATAGTTGTCCTCAAAATGGACAACAAACTGTCCAAGTATGCGACCACTATGCAGTCTGCGTACCTGATCTGCGATCGCATAGTGGAACGCAAACCTGTGTAAATCTGGAAAATTTTATCCTTTAAGTCCTGGGGTACTTTTTACTTCACAAGGGTCTGTTTTAAGAATTTCTACAGTCATAACAACACAGGGACCTGTTTGGGCATTATTTTTAGCCATGAAATTTTACGGGTCTTTACAAAGGGTGTGGCAGACACAGATGATGAATTCTTGGAAGAAGCCTTAACTTTCTTGGGTTTTGGTGTCTCAACCCCAACGAGTGATGGTTGCTCCTTCTGATGGACCAGGTCCATATCATCGTCATCAACATGAACTGCCTCAACAGGATCTCCAACTTTTGCCTTTCCCTTGGCAGACTTCTTCTTCTTGCTCTTTCTCAGAGCTTTTTCCAATTCTTCTTCTCCTTGCCTAACTGTGCTTCGTAATACGACTCTTTGTGCCAGGAGCATCAGCAGATTATGAAGCTTTCCTCTTCTTGGTTGGAACCGGGGTATTAGCTTTCTTGGATTTTGGAGTTCTCTTCTTTTTGGGATTGTAGGACTCACCTAACTTTTTCATCAACTCATCCAACGTTTCCTCAATAGATGAACCAGGTTTATCTACTGCTTGTTGTAGACTTTCCAGACTTGCTGCTGCTTCCCCAGAATTGCTTCCCCCTGAAACTTTGACTCCTTCCTCAACAATCACAGGAGCGGGGCTACCAATATCCAGAGTGGCACCTTCTTTCCCAGATCCCCTTTCTGAACTGCCTTCTCCCTCTCTCTCAATGTTTATGTTTTTCCCAAGTTTTCTTCGCCTATCCGATACCTCTACATTCACTATCGACCCAATCAAGATAAACCTATTTTCAGCCATTTCAGTTGCAAACCCAACCTTACGATTTCCCTTTTCAGTGTCAGATGAACCCGGTGCTTCATCCTCATTTTCAGATTTGAAAGACTCGCTGGAAGATTTAGAGTCTTGGACCTTGATGGCTTGAAGTATCTCATTCAATTTTCTGGCATGAGAACCATAGGCAACTCTTTTCCTGGCCAACATCTTTACTCTACGTTTTCTAGGGGCTGGAGTGGGGCTAGGTGTAACGGCTGGGACTGATTTGGGTGAAGGAGTGGGTTCAGGGATAGATTCAGGAATTGGAGGATATTGGGGGGTTGAAGACCTGGTTGGAGAATGTGAGCTGTGTATCGATGGAGAATTTGAACCAATGTCGTCAAGACCGACCTCGTAATCAGGGGTGGTTGATGAAGATGAAGCAGGGGGTGGTGTATAAGACATTGTTATGACGATTTGGGGAGAGAAGAATGTTGATCGCTTTGGCATAAGAGGAATAATGAACTTGGTTTGATGGTTATGCTTTTGAATAGGGGAGGTAGTGATGGCCTTTTAAAGATGTGGTTATTGATTGTGCAACGTGCATAATTCTTGGTCAAGTGGGAGTCTAATCGCTGCAGGAGTGTCAGTGATTAGACGGTTATAACTCCCTAAATCTAGGCTAATTTAGGTTCGATGAGACTCTTTGAAACTGGTTCATTTTGGGATAAGTACTGAGAATTTTAAATGAGCCAAATAGATAGAGTCTTGCTCATGTGTGACTATAATTATTTCAATAAGTGTATGGTGATGAGCACGTACCTTGTCAGTCATATGAACCAGCAGCAATGAACCAGGTTCATCATGTTATAGTCTTTAATTTTCCTCAATTTACAAAGATAGAAAAACATCATTAGTAGCCAGGGAATCATATTAATACATGGCAAAAGAGTATGGCAGTAAAGTCATGATACTGAGCAATGATTAGTCTGGTTAGCTACCTATTTTAGTGTTTCTAGCCAAAAAAAATTCATTTTTGTTTTTCAATTAGGTGATCTTAATCATCCCTAATTCTAGCCTGTTTCTCTCAAAATTCTCCCTACTTAGTGCCTTAGTGAAGATATCTGCAATTTGTTTGTCAGTAGCACAGAATTCGATTGAGATCATTCATTTTTCATAGTTATCTCTTAGGAAATGGTGTCTGACATCTATGTGCTTGGTTCTCTTATGATGAACCGGGTTCTTCGTCATGCTAATTGCACTAGTGTTGTCACAGAAAATAGGAATACATCCAACCTCTATACCAAAATCCATGAGTTGTTGCTTGATCCATAGCAACTGAGCACAACATGAGGCTGCATCCACATATTCAGCCTCAACAGTAGACAAGGCTACTGAGTTTTGTTTCTTGGTGGCCCAAGACACAAGGAAAGAGCCCAAAAAGTGAGCCATGCCTGAGGTACTTCTCCTGCCAACCAGGAAACCTGCATAATCTGCATAAGCATATCCTACAAGGTCGAAATTACTACCTTTAGGATACCAAAGACATAAATCAATAGTGCCCTTCAGATATCTCATAATTCTCTTCATTGCAGTTAGATGGGACTCCTTTGGATTTTCCTGAAACCTAGCACACAGTCCTACACTGAACACAATATCAGGTATGCTGGCAGTGAGATATAATAAAGACCCAATCATCCCTCTATATATCTTTTGATCAACGGATGAAACAGGTTCATCCACATCTAGTTTTGTAGTTGTGGCTATGGGGTTGTCAATTTCTTTTGAGTCTTCCATTTTAAATCTTTTGAGTAATTCTTTCACATATTTCTGTTGATGGATCATTGTTCCATTTGAGTTTTGCTTGATTTGCAAGCCTAAAAAGAAGTTTAGCTCACCCATCATACTCATCTCAAACTCAATCCCCCATAAGTTTAGCAAATTCCTTACTCAATTTGTCAGAGGTTGCCCCAAATATGATATCATCCACATATATTTGCACAACCAGGAGATCCTTACCTTTTTCCTTTAAGAACAAGGTACTGTCAATTTTACCTCATCTGCATCCATGTTCTAGCAGGAATTTTGATAGCCGCTCATACCATGCTCTTGGTGCTTGTTTGAGTCCATACAAAGCCTTGTCAAGTTTGTATACGTGGTCAGGTGTCTCCTTGCTTTCAAAACCTGGAGGTTGTTTGAAAAATACTTCTTCCTTTAGATAGCCATTGAGGAAAGCACTTTTTACATCCATCTGTTGGAGAGTGAATTCCATGTGTGCAGCAAATGCTATAAGAAGTCTGATTGCCTCTGGTCTTGCCACATGAGCAAAGGTCTCATCATAGTGAATTCCCTCTTCTTGACTATATCCTTGGACAACCAGTCTGGCCTTGTTTCTTGTAACCGTTCCATCCTCATCGATTTTGTTCCTGAAGACCCACTTTGTTCCAATCACTGATATGTCTAGTCGTCTGGGTACCAAGTGCCATATTTGACTTTTTTCAAATTGATTTAGCTCTTCTTACATGGCATTTACCCAGTCAGCATCCTGTAAAGCTTCAGCAATGTTCTTTGGTTCGATTAAGGATAGAAAGGCATCAAACGCACACAGATTTTTCAAGGATGATCTTGTTTTGATTTCAGATGTCAAATTTGTTATGATGTTCTCAAGAGGATGTGAGTTTTGATATCTGTGTGGTTTGAGCACCAATTTTTGTGGAGTAGGATCAGGGCCTAGGTCCAGAGTGATTTGTTGTTGAGTTCCCCCTGTCATGCTGCTTGGGGTAGTTAGACCTGGTCCATCATCTGTTCCATCTTCCATAATTGCTTCAATTTGTTCACTGCTTCTGACCAGTCCAAGCTCCTCATCTTCTGGTTCCTGACTCTCAGAAAGATTTTTAGTTTCATAAAAAACAACATGCACACTCTCCTCTACACACATAGTTCTTTTGTTATATACTTTATAAGCTTTGCTGTGTGATGAATATCCCAAGTATACTCCCTCATCACTTCTGGGATCAAATTTATCTAGGGAATTCTTGCCATTGTTGTGCACAAAGCACTTGCATCCAAAAGTCCTAAGGTGGGATATGTTGGGCTTTCTCCCTTTAAGTAATTCATAAGGAGTTTTCTCTACCAGTGGTCTGGTCATTCATCTATTTATTATGTAGCATGCAGTGTTTATTGCTTCTGCCCAGAAGTTATAGGGTAGTTTGCTAGAAAGAAGCATGGTTCTAGCCATATCTTCAAGAGTTTTGTTCTTTCTTTCAACAACCTCATTTTGCTATGGGGTTCTAGGGGCAGAAAAGTTGTGATTTATACCATGTTCATCACAGAATTCAGCAAACTTTGTATTCTCAAATTCAGTACCATGATCAGATCTTATTGATGCTAGTTGATTTCCTAACTGTTTTTGAGTTTTTCTAACAAATGAAGTGAACATATCAAATGCTTCATCTTTAGATGTTAGAAATAAGTTCCAAGTGAACCTTGAGTAATCATAAACTAGCACCATTACATATTTCTTACCACATCTGCTCAGAGTTCTCATAGGACCACATAAGTCCATATGAACCAGTTCCAACATCCTGGTGGTACTGACCATTTTCTTGCTTTTGAAAGAGGATCTTACATGCTTCCCCCTTGCACATGCCTCACAGACTTTTTCTTCCTTGAACTTAATGTTAGGAAGCCCTACCACTAAGTCCTTAGAGACTAATTTGTTGAGCTGATTTAGACTTGCGTGACCAAGTCTTTTGTGCCAAATGAGGGGATCACTATCCAACACACTTAAGCAGGTGAGTTCATTTTCTGATAATGTGGACAAGTCTATGAAAGATGTTATTCATTCTTTTTCCCTGAAAAACAATCTTGTCGGTAAGCAGGTCAATCACAAAACATTTTGTGGAAAGCAACTAGGTTACCTCTGTCACACAATTGTGACACACTGATCAGGCTATATTTCAAGTACACATGTTAAATGGAACGTGTGCCATCCATACCTACCTTATCAACCCCGATAATTTCACCTTTCTTTCCATTTCCAAAGGAGACATTTCCTCCTTTGAGGTTTTCAAGTGAAAGGAACTGTTCCTTGTTCCCTGTCATATGTTTTGAGCAGCCACTATCCAAGTACCAAATTTGGCTGCTTCCTCTCACTTGAACGTACAAGAATAAATCAGGGGTTAGTCTTAAGAACCCAAACTAGTTTGGTTCCTTTTCTATGAGAGAAATGATGAATTAAGCTTTTTCTGGCCCAATTTGGTAACCAATTTTTTCTTTTAACAAAGCTCTAATTTCTTCGACTGGCCTGCTCTTTTGCAGTACACACAATTTTCTAATGACCAGTCTTACCACAGTGGGTGCTAATTTTATTTTGAGGGACAGTGAGATACTTGCTTTTGGGGTCCCACTTGGGCAATTGACTCCCAAAGCCAATTCCTCTCCGGTTGCTGCTATGATTTTCTTGAAGCCATGTCAAGGCATCAGAGGATTTATTCCATTTACAAGTTCGATCTAATTCATGTTTGACTTTACCAAGTTATTCTTTAAGTGACCTTATCTGTTCATCCTTAGTATACATCTTATCTTTTAGTTTTCCCACATTTTCTTCTAACATGATATAAGAATGATCAACAATCTATTTACTAGTTCCTACCTTTAATTTTAAATTTTCAGATTTTAGCTCTAGAATCTTAGTTTCGAGTGGATGAACCTGGTTCATCAAGACAGTGCTTTTCTTTTCAGATTCACTTGCTTTGATTTCCAGGTTCATGTATTTTTCTTTTAGCATTGCGCACTCTTTAGAGAGTTGTTCTTTCTCTTTGGTTGTTTCTTCGGAATCATCCATGAAATCAAGTAGCAACTCAGAAAGTTTTTCTTTAGATAGAAACTTTATTTTGTTTTTGAGATGGGATATACTTACCTCTGGTTCTTCATATGATTCCTTATCATATTCTCCAATTTCCATGAGCGCCTGTTCTTCATTCTCACCATCTTCTGATTCTTCATCTGAGCTTTCCCCCCAAGCAGCAACCATAGCTTTTGTTGTGGTTTTCTTGGGTTGGACCAATTCCTTCTTCCTGTTCCTTTTTTCAAACCTCTCCTTTTTCCATTCCACTTCCCACTGAGGACAGTTCTTGATATGGTGATCAGTCTTTCCACACTTGTAGCATCCTTCATTGGTTGGCCTTTCTGGAGCTTTTGCTTTGTTGTAGTTTCCACCTCTAGAGATGCCCTTCTTCCTTATGAGAAAGTTTTTGAATTCTTTGGTAATCATGGCCATATCAGCTTCTTCTAGATCTGCTCCCTCAGTAATTCTCAATGCTAGACTCCTTTCTTTCTTTGGAGCATCCATTTTCATTATCTGCCTTCTAAGTTCATAGGTAGTAAGGTTTCCAATTAGCTCGTCCAATCTAAGGGTTGCCATATTTTTTTTTTCGAGCAATTGAATGTTTTCTTCAAATGTATTATCAGTTTCAAATGAATCTGTAGTTCCTTCATAGTCATAGTCCATCCCAACATGATCATTGATATTAAGAGGAGAATTCAGTTCCCTTTGAATGTTTTTGAATGACTTATTAACTTTTTGATAGATTCTGCACAAGACCCAACTATCGAGCCTCACAAAATTTCCATCTTTTCTTTCAACACGAGATTCGCTCACTCTATATTCGTGCATAATCCAACTGGTTTTTTACCTTCCTTAGGTTTACCTTCGTAGAAAACCAACGTTTTCCTGAATCCAACTATTGCACCATTGTGCTTTATCGGTCTGTCAGCTCCAGTAGCTTTCCAGTAGCCTGTTCCAGCAGCTCGGTTTGGCCTCGTTCCATTTATATATTTTTTATCTCTTGGAGTGAAAAAGTACCATTCCTTTTCTCCAACTACGGGATAGGTCTCTGAGAGCTATTGAGGACTGTGCATGTAAAGGTTGACTTCCTTGATTTCATCAGAAGGTAAAGGTTCATTCATCACTTTCTTCGTGAGATAATGAACGATGAGTTCATCGTCGCGGGGACGAAAGCGATAGCCCGGTGGAAAAGCAAAAGAATCATAGACGTCTACCTGTTGATAATGTATTTGCCTAAGTATCTGCTGTCGGAAAGCAAAAATTGGCAAGCAATCATCAAGCCTACGACACTCTCTCGTCATTAAACAATGAATTTTATTCCAATCAAACTCTCCCGATCTTAAACACCCTTAAACCCTCTTCCTCTTCCTCTTCCTCTTCCTCAAAACCCTTCTCCTCCAAATGCTGAATAATACATTCAATCCCTCCTCTAAACTCCTTTATTCTCTTCCTTATCAAATCCCTCTCCTTCTTAAACCCCTCCTTATTCTTCATAATCACATTGTACACCCTCAAGTTATTCCTACTCTTTAGTAATTTGTCCAATTTTGTAATTTCATCGCACACCAAATCCAATTTGTTCTCCCACTTTTGTAACAATTCACCCTTTACTAATAACAATCCCTTCAATTTCTCCAGAAATACCAGTTTTACCCTCTCCTTCAACTCGTCCTTATCAGATGAAACCTCAACATTTCCTTTCACCCACGGCGTAAACAAAAGCCCGCCTTCGAGCCTTATTCTCCATAATTCCACAATCACTTCAAGCGTTTCACTCCATTGATCATATAGCAGTGACCCGAAAATGAAAACTTTAATAAACAGAAAGGAATTTTGAGGGGCAAACGGTAATTTCTCAATTAGAGCGTTCAATTCGTAACGGCTGATTCTCTGGTGCTTACTACGGGAACGAAGCTGGACTATGAAATTCCGCGGCTTGTGCCAATTCCCCGACTGACGATCAAGATCGTAATTCGAAGCATAATAGCCCGGCCTATAGGGCAGGTGATTCGACGGACGGTAACTATGCTGCGGATACATCGCGGGCGCCGGGAACCGGCGGTTGTAAGAGGAAGAATCAGGTATATAGATTGTATTATAAAAACCCTAGAAAAAAAATAGTGAATCAACAGTTGCACACAGAAGAAGTGACAGCGTACAGTTCAGTGAAATTTCTAGAACAAAAAATGGAGGGATAAACGAAGAGACGTGCAAACTAGACGGGTTTTACAGTCCGCTGAAGTGGATTTGTTGCCATATTTTTGGATTCCTAGATAGCAATGATTTTACTTTCCCAGGAAATTGGTAAGACCCTTGTCAAGATCTTCTCTATCATGTCCTCTTCAAGAATGACTCTACCAAGAGACTTAAGTTCATAGGTCAAAGTTGCGACCCTTGTGTGCATTTCTTGAATTGACTCTCCTTCTTTCATAGTAAAGTTTTCATACTGAGAGTATAGTAGAGTACCTCTTGATATTTTCACTTGAGGTGTTCCTTCGTGAGCTACTTGTAAGGTATCCCAGATTTCTTTGGCAGTGGTGCAACTTTGAATCCTACTATACTCGCCTGGACCTAGTCCACAAACTAGCCACTTTTTGGCCTTAGCATTTTTCTCTCATTTCTTCAGATCTTCAGCAGTGCAGTCAGCTCTAGTTTTTGGAACATCTTCTCCTTCAGTAGTCTTCTTCATGGTGGCTAGAGGACCATCAGTGACTATGTCTCAAAGTTCTCAGTCTTCTCCAATCAAGTGATCATTCATCCCGTTCTTCCACCAGGAGTAATACTGGCCATTAAAGAGTGTTGGCCTTGCAGTTGATTGACCCTCCCAGTTTCCAGGTGGTGCACTCATTTTGATCTTTTCCAAGGTGTTAGCCTTTTCAAGGATAACCCACTCTGATACCAATTGACGTTCTATACGNGGGGGGGGGGGGGGTGAGGTGATTTGTGTGGTGTCCAATTTTCGAGTACAGTCTCTATAGAAGAACCTGGTTAATCTAGGTGTTCCAACTTCTACAGTTTGTGAAAAAGTAATTGCATAATTTAAAGAACACCGCAATTTTTACGTGGAAAACACCTGGCTCAAAGGTGAAAAAATCACGACCTACATCCCAGTAGGATTTTCCCAAACTCTTCACTATATCAACGAGCCAAACAACATTTACAAAATAAACTCTTTTGTAAACCTAAGGACTAATGCTAATCCCTTTGTGGAAAACTAGCCTCTAGCTATTTGCGACAAACTTCAAGTTAACTCTAACTTGAACAGTTTGTACCTATTACAAATGCTTCTAGATAAAGCTGAAAGATACAATATGTAATCACCTACTACGAATGAACTAGACTAAAAGAAAACAGATGGAACTGGTTCTTCTAGCTGGTTCAACTAGCTTTTGTGTCGCACAAGGATTCTGCTTGCCAAATTACTTTGGTAATTTTTCTTTCAGTTCTTGTTTCACTTCTATGTTTGTGCGTTATTTCTTCAGCAGGAATGCTTCAACATTTAATAGAGTCAGTAGTTGAGATGTTGTTGTTCAGTTCTAATACAACTCTTCCTTGGTGGAAGAGTTTGAGTTTATCTCAACTTCCTTGATCTTGATTATGTCCTACCTAAAATCGAACTCTGTCTTCTTATCAATTTGCAACCTTTTCGCTTAGGAGATAACCTCTTAGTTATAGATAACCTCTTAGTTCACAGATAATGTTTATCTCCTGTGCATAGACGCTTCTCGTGCCAATGGGTCTGTTTGACTAGGATGGACCTGGTTCAATTGGGTTGGCATTTGTCAATCTTCAAAACCATGCAGTAACTTGATTCAACAACTGGTACTTGCCAAAAGTGGGGCAAGTACTATGTAACACCATAGTCTTGCAAATAATACTGAGATAACACATAAATGTTAAGAAAATCATGGAAGGAATCCATGATTGAGACGGATTCAGATAAGATGGAGAGGGTGCCTAAGGTTTCGGTGGGGGAGATGGGTGTTTGAAGGCGGTTGATGAAGAGAAATGGGGATTAGGATTAAGGTGAACAGATATAAGGAGAATGGGGAGGGGTGTTGTTAGCCGTTGGTCAATTTTGATCAACGGTTGGGATTAAAGCAGGTTGGGGCAGGGTTTTTGGACTGGGTTGGGGGATTGGGTAGTTCGGGCTAGTGAGGTTGTTGGGCTAGGGATTTTATAACGACCTTCCCGGTCGTTCAGAGAGATTTACCCCGTTTCCCCCATTTCTGCATTTTTTATATATTGCTAGCCTGATTTTGTTGTGTTGGGTCAGTTGGTTTTGGTTCGGAGTGGTTATGGTGAGAATTGAGGCATTTAGTCTCTTAAAGTAGCCGAATAGTTGAGAAAGTCAACTGAGAGTTGACTTATTGGTAAACAACCTCGGAATGCGGATTTTATGGCTCGGATAGCTTCATTAGGTGATTTGGGACTTAGGAGTGTGTTCATAATATTTTGTGATGTCCAGTGTAGAATTAGGCTTGAATTGGCGAAAGTTAGTTCTTGGCGATTTCCAGTCGGCAGCGGAAAATAGGCTATTAGGGTCAGAATGGAATTTCGGAAGTTAGAGAAAGTTCGTAATGTCATTTTGGATATGTCTGCAAAATTATAGGTCAATCGGAGGTGTTTTGGTTGGTTTCGGCATAGTTGGCGAAATCTGGAAGTTTCAAAGTTCATAGGCTTGAATTTGATGTGATTTTGGTATTGTTGTGTTGTTTTTGGTGTTTCAAAGGCTCGAATAAGTTTGAATGATGTTATGGGATATGTTGGTGTGTTTGGTTGAGATCGCGAGGGCCTCAGGTGTGTTTCGGGTGGTTAACGGACCAATTCTTGGCTTGAAAACTAGGCAGATTTCTGCTGGTGTGAGGTTCTGGTTTCCTTCTACACGATCTCTGTCTTCCCTTCTTGTTGTATTAAGCTTTGATTCGAAGGTTTTGTATCATAATAGTTTATTTTAGCTTATTTCTCTATATGCTCATGACATGTTGGCTCCGGGTTTTGGGGATGGCAGTATTGTATTATATTGGCCTATTGTATTAAGAAATTTACTGTATATTTTTATGAAATGCTTGAAACTTGAACGGGGTTTTAAAAAGAAATTGTGAACATGCGGTGGTCAGCTAGCCTAGTTTCACGATAGGCGCCATCACGGCCGGTTAGGATTTGGGGTCATGACAGTTTGGTATTAGAGCCCTAGGTTACATAGGACTCAACGGTCATGAGCAGGTTTATTAGAGTCTTGTGGATCGGTACGGAGACGTCTGTACTTATCTTTGAGAGGCTGCCAAACTTTTAGGAAACATTTCTATCTTTCTTGAACTCTTTCGTGCTGATCCATTGATTCTTGAAATCTGAACTTACGTTGTTTCATTTCTCACAGATAGTGAGGACATACCACACCGATCAGAGTGCCTGTCACTGGCTAGACCAGGGAGAGGTCGAGGCCGTGGTAGAGGTAGGGGGCCAGCCCGCCCAGCAGCGGGGGCAGTGCCTCAAGATCCCCCTATCGATCATGATCAGGTTCCCGCCGATGGTGTCCCAGTGGGACAGGCTCAGGCACCAGCAACGCCTATGGTTATTCCGGGTCTTCAGGAGACCCTGTCTCAGATATTGACAGTATGCACCAGTTTGGCTCAGGATGTTGCCATGTCTTCTACTGCCACTACAACTCAGGCCGGGGGAGGCAACCAGACTCCAGCTGCCCGGGCACCTGAGCAGGCTGCACAGGGTATTCCAGGATCGGGAGCAGCCCCAGCTCAGTCAGTTGCTCCGGTCCAGGATTATGTGGTCCCTGCTATGCCTGAGGACGAGTAGCGCAGGTTGGAGAGATTCAGCAGACTTCAGCCTCCGACTTTCAGCGGTACAGAAGGCGAGGACGCCCAGGGATTTCTAGATAGGTGTAAGAGGATACTGTGTACCGCGGGTATCTTGGAGACCAGTGGGGTCTCATTTGCTACATTTCAGTTTGCGGGCGCTGCCTTTACATGGTGGGAGTCGCTCGAGAGGCGTAGACCGGTTGGTTCAGCACCTCTTACCTGGCGACAGTTCTCCACGATCTTTTTGGAGAAGTATGTTCCTCAATCCCACAGAGAGGAGCAGTGCAGGCAGTTTGAGCAGTTGCACCAAGGAGAGTTATCAACTACTCAGTACGAGATGAGGTTCTCCGATTTGGCTAGGTATGCTTCTGATATTGTCCCTACTGATAGGGAGAGAGTGAGGAAGCTTGTGGATGGTCTTTCTTATCAGCTTCGATTACTTATGACTCAGGAGAGAGTGTCGGGTGCTTCATTTGAGCAGGTTGTTGACATAGCTCGAGATATCGAGTATGTTCGCCGCCAGGAGCGGGAGGAGAGGGAGGCCAAGAGGCCTCGTGGTTCGGGCAGTTCCAGTGGTGCTCCCTTCAAGGGGCAGTTTCAGCAAGGTAGGGGCCATTCATTCAGGCCTCCTCGGTCAGGCCGTCCAGCATATAGTGGTGCTTCCTCGGGGTAGGGTCCCCGTGGTTCTCAGTCAGGCCGTACTTCATTTGGTGCCCTCCCAGCTCAGAGTGCAGCTCGAGCACCTCCAGTTCAGGGTTCTTCTATGCAGGAGTCTTCCAGTGGCCGTGCAGGTGCTAGGGGTTTCTATCAGTCCCCGCCTCCAGCTCCAGGGAGTTGTTTTGAGTGTGGAGAGTTCGGCCACAGGTGGAGGCAGTGTCCTCGCCGTTCTGGTGGATCTTCTCAGTAGAGGGGCCAGCCCTCGACTTCAGATCCAGTCACGTCACCACCCGCTCAGGCAGCCAGAGGCCGCCCTAGAGGGGGAGGTCGAGCAGGGGGAGGTCAGGCCCGCATGTATGCATTTCCAGCCAGGCCGGATGCTATGGCCTCAGATGCCGTGATTGTAGGTATTGTTTCCATCTGTTACCGTGATGCCTTGGATTTATTTGACCCTGGTTCTACATATTCCTATGCTTCTTCATATTTTGCCGGTTTTTTGGATATGCCCCGTGAGTCTCTAGTCACCTCTGTTCATGTGTCGACTCCGGTGGGCGATATTATTGTCATGGACTATGTGTATCGGTCGTGCATTATATCTATTGGGGGTCTGGTGACCCGAGTGGACCTACTGTTACTCAACATGGTCGATTTTGACGTGATATTGGGCATGGATTGGTTATCTCTGTTCCATGCTATTCTTGATTGTCACGCTAAGATCGTGACCTTAGCTATGCCGGGGTGTCCGAGGGTTGAGTTGAGAGGTTCTTCCGAGTATATGCCTAGCAGGGCAATTTCTTACCTGAAGGCTCAGCGCATGGTTGAGAAAGGGTGTTTATCTTATTTGGCCTTTGTGAGGGATGCCGGTGGTGAGACTCCCGCTATTGACTCAGTTCCTGTGGTCCGTGACTTTCCGAATGTGTCTCCTGCAGACCTGCCAGGCATGCCACCTGATAGGGATATTGACTTTGGTATTGACCTGGTGCCAGGCACTCAGCCTATTTCTATTCCACCATATCTTATGGCACCAGCAGAGCTAAAGGAATTGAAGGAGCAGCTTTAGGAGCTCCTGGATAAGGGGTTCATTTGGCCTCGTGTGTAACCTTGGAGTGCACCGGTGTTGTTCGTAAAGAAGAAGGATGGGTCCATGCGTATGTGTATTGACTATCGGCAGTTGAATAGGGTTACGGTGAAGAACCAGTATCCCTTGCCCCGCATTGATGATTTGTTTGACCAGCTTCAGGGAGCCAGAGTGTTTTCAAAGATTGATTTGAGATCCGGGTATCATCAGTTGAGGATTCAGGATTCCGATATTCCGAAGACTACTTTTAGGACCAGATATGGTCATTATGAGTTCTTGGTTATGTCGTTTGGGCTGAACAATGCCCCAGCTGCGTTCATGCAATTGATGAACAACATGTTTCAGCCTTATCTTGATTTCTTCGTCATTGTGTTCATTGATGACATCCTGGTTTATTCTCGTAGCCAGGAAGAGCATGCTCAGCATTTGAGAGTCGTGTTACAGAGGTTGAGGAAGGAGAAGCTTTATGCGTCCAAGTGTGAGTTTTGGCTTGGTTCGGTAGCTTTCATGGGGCACGTGGTGTCTAGTGAGGGGATTCAGGTTGATCCAAAGAAGATAGAGGCGGTGCAAAGTTGGCCCAGACCGTCCTAAGCCACAGAGATTAGAAGTTTCCTTAGTTTGGTGGGATATTACCGTCGCTTTATGAAGGGAATCTCTTCGATTGCTTCGCCTTTGACCAGATTGACCCAGAAGGGTGCTCTATTCAGATGGTCTGATGAGTGTGAGGAGCGCTTTCAGAAGCTCAAGTCAGCATTGACTACAGCTCTAGTACTAGTTTTGCCTGCTGGTTCGGGTGCTTACACAGTTTATTGTGATGCTTCTAGAGTTGGCTTGGGAGCGGTATTGATGCAGGGAGGTAGAGTGATTTCTTATGCATCCAGACAGTTGAAGGTGCACGAGAAGAATTATCCGGTGCACGATCTTGAGTTAGCTTCCATTGTTCATGCCTTGAAGATTTGGCGACATTATTTGTATGGAGTGCAGTGTGAGATTTTCACTGATCATCGCAGTTTGTAGTATCTGCTGAGGCAGAAGGACTTGAATTTGCGTCAGAGGAGATGGTTAGAGCTCCTCAAGGATTATGACCTCACTATCTTATATCCTCTGGGGGAAGGCCAATCTAGTGGTTGATGCCTTGAGTCGCAGAGCAGAGAGTTTGGGGAGTCTAGCCTACCTTCCAGTAGCAGAGCAGCCATCAGCCCTTGATGTTCAGGCCTTAGACGGTCAGTTGGTGAGATTGGATCTATCAGAACCCCTGTGGGTGTTGGCTTGTGTAGCCTCCAGGTCTTCTCTTTACGATCAGATTAGAGCACGCCAGTATGATGATCCACATTTGCTTGTTCTTCAGGATAGGGTCTGTCGTGGTGATTCCAGGGATGTGGTTATTGGTGATGATGGGTTCATAAGGATGCAGGGCCGGATTTGCGTGCCTAATGTAGATGGTCTTCGAGATTTGATTCTAGCAGAGGCTCATAGTTCGCGGTATTCCATCCATCCGGGTGCCGCAAAGATGTATCAGTATTTGAGGCAACATTATTGATGGAGGAGGATGAAGAAGGATAATGTGGAGTTTGTGGCTCGGTGTCTCAACTGTCAGCAGGTCAAGTACGAGCACCAGAGACCAGGTGGATTGCTTCAGAGGTTTGATATTCCAGAGTGGAAGTGGGAGCGGATCACCATAGACTTCGTAGTTGGACTCCCACGGACTTCGAGGAGGTTTGACGCTATATGGGTTATTGTGGATCGGCTGACCAAGTCCACGCACTTCATTCCTGTTGGTACTACGTATTCTTCGGAGAGGTTAGCTGAGATTTATATCAGGGAGATTGTCATATTGCATGGGGTTCCAATTTCTATCATTTTAGGCAAAGGCACTCAGTTCACGTCTCAGTTTTGGAGAGCCGTGCCGAGGGAGTTGGGTACTCAGGTTGAGTTGAGCACAACTTTCATCCTCAGACTGACAGGCAGTCGGAGCGTACCATTCAGATTTTGGAGGATATGTTGTGTGCTTGTGTGATTGACTTTGGTGGTTCGTGGGATCAGTTTCTGCAACTAGCGGAGTTTGCATATAATAACAGCTATCAGTCGAGTATCCAGATGGCCCAGTATGAGGCTTTATATGGTATAAGGTGCAGATCTCCGGTTGGTTGGTTTGAGGGGGGCGAGGCTAGGCTATTGGGCACAGACTTGGTTCAGGATGCTTTGAGTAAGGCAAAGTTGGTTCAGGAGCGGCTTCACACGGCGCAGTCTAGGCAGAAGATTTGCGTGGATCAGAAGGTCCGAGATGTGTCCTTCATGGTAGGGGATAAGGTGTTGCTGAAGGTGTCACCCACGAAGGGTGTTATGAGATTCGGGAGGAGAGGGAAGATGAGTCCCAGGTTCATTGGGCCATTTGAGGTGCTTCAGAGGATTGGGGAGGTGGCTTATAGGCTTGTAATGCCTCCCAGTTTATTGAGTACTCATCCAGTATTCCATGTTTCGATGCTCCGAAAGTATGTTGGTGACTCTTCCCATGTTTTGGACTTCAGCACGGTTCAACTCGAGGGTGATATGTCATATGAGGTAGAGCCAGTGGCTATTTTAGGTCGACAGGTCAGGAAGCTGAGGTCTAAGGATATAGTTTCAGTGAAGGTTCAGTGGAGAGGGCAGCCGGTGGACGATTCCACCTGGGAGACCTAGCGGGCGATGCGGGACAGATATCCTCACTTATTTGAGACTCCAGATATAGTTCTAGACGCGTTTGAGGACGAACATTTGCTTAAGAGGGGGAGGATGTAACGACCCGGCCGGTCGTTCCGAGAGATTTACCCCGTTTCCCCCATTTCTGCATCTGTTATATATTGCTAGCCTGATTTTGTTGTGTTGGGTCAGTTGGTTTGGGTTCAGAGTGGTTATGGTGAGAATTGAGGCATTTAGTCTCTTAAAGTAGCCTAATAGTTGATAAAGTCAACTCTCGGAATACGGATTTTATGGCTCAGATAGCTTTATTAGGTGATTTGGGACTTAGGAGTGTGTTCAGAATATTTTGTGATGTCCAGTGTAGAATTAGGCTTGACTTGGCGAAAGTTAGTTTTTGGCGATTTTCGGTCGGTAGTGGAAAATAGGCTATCAGGGTCGGAATGGAATTCCGGAAGTTGGAGCAAGTTCGTAATGTCATTTTTGATATGTCTGCAAAATTTCAGGTCAATCGGAGGTGTTTTGGTTGGTTTCGGCATAGTTAGCGAAATCTAGAACTTTGAAAGTTCATAGGCTTGAATTTGATGCGATTTGGTATTGTTGCATTGTTTTTGGTGTTTCAAAGGCTCGACCAAGTTTGAATGATGTTATGGGATATGTTGGTGTGTTTGGTTGAGGTCGCGAGGGCCTCGGGTGTGTTTCGGGTGGTTAACGGATCAATTTTTGGTTTTTAAACTAGGCAGATTTCTGCTGGTGTGAGGTTCTGGTTTCCTTCTACGCGATCGTGTGAGGATGTTTGCGATTGCGTAGAGTAAAATAGTGGGGCAGGAATTTTGTTCTATGCCATCGCGTGGTTAAGATTTCGATCGCGTAGGTTGGTCAGGATAGGCAGTGCGATCACGTGGGAATTTCTGTGATCGCGTAGAGTATTTTGAGGCGCGTGTGTGGGGTGGAGAATTTGTTCTATGTGATCGCGTGTTTTGGTTTGCGATCGCATCGGTTGGTTGGTCTGTGCATCGCGATCGCGTTCCAATGTTCGCGATCGTAGTGAAGAAAATATAATGGCTGGGCAGAATGTTTTAAAAGGCCTGTTGTGCGAGATTAGCTCATATTTCCTCCATTGTTGACGAAGTTGGGAGCACTTTTGAGAGGATTAAAGAGGGAATTGAAGGGAATCACTTGTAGGTAAGGTTTTTTTAACTTCATAACTCATATATATGTCGATTCCTAAGTGATTAAACCATAGGATTTGCTAGAATTAAACCCAAATTGGGGAAGAAGGGTGCATGGGAAAATGGATTTCTCTTTTGAGGATTTGAGTGCGTAATTGTGGTCCGATTTTAGCGTTCTTGGTATGTATAGAATCGTGGGAGGATGAAGATTATAATGATGTAAAAATTATCGAATTTCGATATGTGGGCCCGGGGCTCGGGGTTGGCCGAATTTCGAGATTTTTGGGTAATTTGATAGATTTCGATTGAGTTGCGTTCCTTGGTTATATATTGATGATGTTAAACTGGTTTTGGCTAGATTCGGAGTAATCGGGAGCCAATTCGAGGGGAAAGAGCATTGCGGAATAGTGTTGTGGCCCGGTAGAGGTAAGTAATGGTTATAAATCTTGTCCTGAGGGTATGGAACCCCGGACTACATATTTCTCACTGATTTATTTGAAAGGCGCACATGTCGGATGACGGGTATGTGGCGCGTACTGACTTTTGGATTGGACTAGGTCCTCTCCGCGGCAACTAATGAGTTGCATATATACTTAAAACCTTGTGTTAAATTATGTTCTAAAGAATTGTGAAATATTCGGGCTGTAAGTCATGTTTGGGGCCTAGTGCCGATCTGTTTTAACCCCTTGGGGGCTATTTTACTGATATTCTCACTACTTCGAAACTATGATTTTACACTCAGTCTTTCTTGTGAAATTGTTGACAGTTCTATTTGATGATATTGCGATTTCTTGAAATGAAATACTATTTGGGTCGAGAGCCCTATTTTATTTATGGCCCTAGTGGCATGTTGAGACTGTCTGACTGAGTGGGGCCGAGGGACAATATTGTGAGGATATTTATGATATGAGACAGACCGAGAGTTTGAGAGTGATTGATGCCATGATTTGGCTTGTTTATTAGCGCGTGGGCTGAAGAAGTCCCTCCGAAGTCGGAGTCTGTACACACCCCTAGTGAGAGCAGGTACCTACCGAGTGCCGAGTGCCGAGTGACGAGTGACGAGCGATTGGGTGGCATGAGTGACTGTGAGGTGCAGAGGGACTGATTCTGAGTGACTGTGAGGCATGCCCGAGGGGTTGATTATGATTCATGTTTTGCCCAAGGGGCTGCTTATGACTTTACTAATTTCATGCTGAACTTATGAAATATATTTTTTCCTGAGGGGCCTCTATATGATTCATTTCATTTTTATACTAAACCTTTCGGTTGAAGTTATTGAAAAAAATATACATTCTTAAAGGGTTTTTCTGAAGTTGGTTTTAAGGCATGACGATTTCATATATCTATGTTATACTGTTGGAGAGTAAGTTTGTGCCTCTTGTGATTTGATGGCATTGATTTTATGTGTTTCTTGCTGCTCAGACCTGATTTATTTTCATTACTACTGAGTTGGTGTACTCACATTACTCCATGCACCTATGTGTGCAGATTCAGGTGCAGACATCGAGCCTTAGCTAGTTATTCCGTGCGGAGTGGATCTGCGAGACTTAGAGGTAGATGTTCAGCGTCCGCAGCATCTCTGTTTTCCCTTCTTGTTGTATTTAGCTTTGATTCGAAGGTTTTGTATCATAATAGTTTATTTTAGGTTATTTCTCTAGATGCTCATGGCATGTTGGCTCCGGGTTTTGGGGATGGCAGTATTGTATCATATTGGCCTATTGTATTAAGAAATTTTCTGTATATTTTTATGAAATGCTTGAAACTTGAACGGGATTTTCAAAAGAAATTGCGAACATGTGGTGGTCGGCTAGCCTAGTTTCACGATAGGCGCCACCAGGGCCGATTAGGATTTGGGGTCGTGACAGGTTTGTTTAGGCTGAGTTTTGGGATAATTGGGCTGAGGTCTGGGTAGTTTTAGGTCCGAAAATAGGTAAGAAATTAGGTTATTGTTTAAATACCCCAAAATTTATCAAAATAATTTATAGAAAATGCTTAATAAATGAATGAAAATATTATTTATGCACTGAAATACTTAAAATAATAACTTTATATTACAAAAATATAAATATGCCATTTTGAGATAAATAATATAGAATAAAGAACCTTTATGTATGAGTATAGGCCATTATTGCAAAATTAGATAAATGGCTTAAAAATGCTAATGTAATTATATGGAATGAAATAAAATATTTGAAACATATATTATAGCTGCAAAATAATTATGTTAGGCAACTAAGTCATCTCAAAAATAATTTAAAGGATAACTACTAGATATTTATATATAATTAAAATTTAAGAAAATTAATTTAAAGCTCTAAATATTGGAAAATTATAGAAAATGCCTGTATAGGTTTGTAAACTAAATAATGATGCAAATATGCTTTTTTGAAAGTATGCATGTATTTGAGAAATATGAGGGCAAAATTGGGTATCAACAGCTACCCTCTCTTTACCTGGGAATGATGAAAGAGTTATCGGGTAAAGAAAATGACGATCGATTTTGTCCAAATTGAATGAGGGATAATATGATTTGAAAAAATGGGGGCCGGATCCTGGTTCCTGAGTTGCCTACATATCCCTGATGTTACGGGAATCAGGTCGTGTGTAGTTCTGGATCTATTGATGAACTGAACTCATGGAGTTGTCATAGGATGTTTCGGAAAGGGGTCTTTTTGTGGTAGGACAGCATCAGATGAATGTGCGTGATATCGTAAATGTGAATTTGAAACGTTATGGATGTATCTCAAAATGAGTATCTGGATGGTTATCAAGCAAAAGTGGGTAACTGATGGTGGTTGGTTTCGTTTGAAATAATTGCAGGATGTGAACGTTGAACGAAAACCAGAGCGAAGATTGCTCCTGTTAGGAGAACGGTTACTTCCTAGATTACCTACAAAACTTAAAACGCGATGCATGCAAGTATATATGGATTATTGCGAGAATTTAAACATGATGCAAATTCCCTTTGGACCATGAAAGTTGTCTTTGGACGGTGCAGATGATCCTCAGACCATGATGTCCTGGGCTATGAATCATGTGATAAGGGATTCGCAGACCATGAAATGATGTCCTCGGGCCATGAAAATGGTGCCTCTGAACCATGACGCCTTTGAATAATGATGTGCAATATTGAGAGATCCTCAGTCCATGGCATGGTGTCTTACGGCTATAAGAATGATGCCTTCGGACAATGACGCCTTTGGAAAAAATGGTGATGTTTCATCGCATGAGATGCAAAGATATGATACTCGGTCGTATGCTAAGTAAAACAAGACAGAGCTTAGTCTTGTGTAAGATTGGGGAAGTGCTTAGCCTCATGTAAGAAGAGGAGACAGTGCTTAGTCTCGATTTAAAGAAAGGTAGAGCTTAGCCTTATGCAATTAGGGAGGCAATGCTTCGTCTCTTGGTCTCATGCAAATAAAGGCAGAGCTTAGCCTTATGCAATTAGGGAGGCAATTCTTAGCCTCATGCAGCAAGATGAGACAGATCTTGGTCTCATGCAAAGAAAGGCAGAGCTTAGCCTTATGCAAATAGGGAGGCAATGTTTAGCCTCATGCAAGAAGAGGAGACAGAGCTTGGTCTCATGCAAAGAAAGTCAATGCTTAGCCTTATGCAATTGTGGAGGCATGGCTTAAGCTCGTGCAAATAGGAGACAATGATTAGTCTCATGCAAAGAAAGGAAATGTTTAGCCTTATGCAGTTAGGAGGCATGGCTTAGCCTCATGCAAAGAAAATGATGAGTGATAGTAGAGTATTTCTTAGCTGGAGGTGCTTGTGATATATAAATGGCTATCTTGAAGGCAGTGACTTGATGTGTCTACAGATATCATTATCTTATTATGCCTGCATCAAAAGAAAAATTGTGAGTTTTGTGGGGGGAAGGTTAGTCTGTGCTTTTGTCTTCTTCTTTGCCTGTGCTCCAGTTTTGAGGTCCTTTTTGAGTTACCCTGGGTAACATCTGGCGGTTTATAAAATAAAGTTTTCAAGAAAATATGCGTGCAGTTGATGAATGTAGTTATTTTTTAAAAAATATAGTAGTATGCAATATCAAGCAAGCTAGATGAACCAATGACTGTGACATATTTTAGAGACATTGCAACTTTCTTTCTTTAGAATTTTGAGGATCCTCCTCAAAATTCTGCCCCAATTAATAAGCAATTCTTTGACGGTTCTGCATATGACGAAGTTGGTTGGACTTGCTTCAGAATTTAGAGGGTCCTTCTCAAAATTCTGGCCCAGTTGCTGATCATGGAAAAATCAAGATTTTATTGAGATATGACCGAACCAACAGGGCCGCCTACGTATCCCCTCTTAAACAGGAATCAGGTCAAGTGTAGTTCAGTTACACCAGATGAAGAACTGTAAAAAATCAAAACATAGTATCTTTTGAATGCGTCTGAGTTGATAGGTTTTGTCACGACCCAAATTCCCAACCCTCGGGATCGTTATGGAGCCTAACACCATACTTTCTAGGCAAGCCAATGCTAGAATTTAGCTAACCGTATTCTTTTACAAATTTATTTAAACATAAGTAAACAGTTTAAAATGAATGCAAAATCTATTACTATTCAACAAATGATATCAATAATAATTAAGTAATGAAACAAAACCATGAAACTAATGCTAATATTGAACTACCCAGGGTCTGGTGTCACAATTCACGAACTACTAAGAATACTACAAGTAATTGGCTGAAAGAAATATATCTCTATTTTGAAAGAATTAAAATAGCATATCTAATTAATAAAGGGAAAACTCCAGGAATATGCAGACGCCAGCAGATCTACCTCGTGTCTCTGTGTGAATGCTCAACTATTGCTCAAAGAATTAGCTCTTACCGAAACCCGGATCTGCACAAGAAGTGCAGTGCAGTATCAGTACAACCGACCCCATGTATTGGTAAGTGTCGAGCCTAACATCGACGAAGTAGTGACGAGGCTACGGCGGGGTATTTATAACATAACCTGGATACAATGTATAATAAAGCAAGAAGGGAATAATAACAAATTAAACAGTACTTGCAACAACTAATAAAACAACTCGGTTAACTTTTCCAGATCTCAGCTATAACCAATCTTCACAAAAATTTCCAAGTTCCAATTTAAAATAATCGTAAGTGCAGAATATGAAATGACAACAATAAAATAGTGAGTATTCCAGTCTTTATGTTTAAAATCAGTAAAACATGAATATCCTCCCTTGTTGCTCTTTGTTGCAGCGCGCAACCCGCTCTCACATGTCAACCCTTATTGCTCTTCCCATATATATCACCATTATTTCTCCTGTTGCGGCGTGCAACCCGATCCCACATGTCCACCCTTATTACTCCTTGTTGCGGCATGCAACTCGCTCCCACCAGACAATCACATCACTTTATTTAAAAACAGAGATTTCAAAATTTAGGTCAAAGTCTTTCACAATATTTATGTCTCAACAGTGGTAAACAGAAAGTTTTACTATTCATAAACTTCCTCAATTATCATTTCACAATGAAACCAACCGGGATATATATATATCGTAAACCACTATCGACCAGCTAAACCATTCATGTACCACAATGAAGCCAAGGTAACAACTAACACTTCCAAAATACTTGAAACAACACTTAATAACAAGTTGAGGAAAAAAAATAGACATGGAGGCATCAACATCGTGAAGACAATCAAAACAGGAATATCATGAAGGCATCAACCGCTTCCGGGCTAGCCAGAAATGCATACAATTGGGGCGGGGCCCCATCACCCTGAACCATGCCTCTAGGCCGACCTCTGACAGGTGGACCTCCGCCTCTAGCAGGCTGGCCTCCACCTCTAACATTCTGACCTCTACCTCTGACTACCTGACCCCTAACCCTGGTTGGCTGGGCAGGTGGTGTTGCAGTTGGTGTCGAAACTATAGCACGAGAACTCTGATCCTGAGGCTAATTACCCAAAAATCTCAAACCAGCTCTCCGAATATGCCCGTACTCACCACATTCATAACACCCATCCTGATACTGAGGCTGACCCTGACGAGCCGGCTGACCACGATAATAACTCTGAAGAGGAGGTGCTCTGATAGGGGCTGACTTATCAGAATAAGGCAAGTAAGATCCACGGCAACCTGAGGCACCATGGGACGTCTGAAGTGCTGACTGAAATGGCCTGGAAGAATGGGCTCTACCCTGAGTATCCCTGTCTCCAGACGAGGCACCATTGAATCTACCGGAATGGCGAGGTCTCTTGTCCGAACCCTGACCTCCCAGTCCAAGAACCATCTCAACTCTCCTGGCCACATTGGTCGCATCCTGAAAGGAAATCTCATTCCCTGTCTCCTTAGCCATTTTCAATATGATCGGGTGAGCAAGGACCTCAATAAATCTCCTGACCCTTTCTCTCTGTGAGGACAACGAATGAACAGCATGTCTAGCCAAATCCACAAAGCGATTCTTATACTGGGTGACAGTCATGCTGCCCTGCTGAAGTCGCTCAAACTGACGGCGGCGCTCCTCTCTAGTAGTGATGGGACGAAACTTATCCAAAAAGAGATGTGAAAATTGATCCTAAGTCAGAGTAGGTGACCCAACTGTTCTAGTCAGTAGATAATCCCTCCACCATTTCTTGGCAGAACCGGTCATCTGAAAAGCAGCAAAATCGACCCCATTGGTCTCCAAAATACCCATGTTCTGAAGAACCTCATGACAGTTATCAAGGTATTCTTGGGGCTCCTCTGAAGTGGTACCGCTAAAATGAACAGGGAAAAGCTTGATAAACTTGTCCAATCAACATAAAGCATCGGAGGACATAGTTGTCCCGGCAACGAGCGGTGTTGCAGCAACTGGCTGAACTACCCCAACTGGATTGGCTGTTGGGGTCTGAATCTGAGGAGTAATCTGCTCAGGAGTGTGGGTAGCAGGAGTCTGGACCCATACTCCAGCTACGGCTGCTGCCACGGGGAGTGCGCCGATCTGGGCTACACCCTCCATAAGGACCACTAATTGGACCAAAGCATCTTGAAGCACCGGGGTAGCAATAAACCCCTCTGGGACCTGAGTTGGTCCCGCTGGAACAGTCTGATCTGGAGCCCCCTCATCAATCTCTATCTAGCGCTCCGCAGCTGGGGCTGCCGTCTGAGCAATAGGCTGAGTCCTGCCCCTGCCTCGGCCTCGGCATCTGCCCCTAGTAGGAGCTACTGCTGCTGGAGGACCTGACTGTTGGTCAACAAAAAAGGAAGAACGTGTTCTCTCCATCTACAAGAGAATAGAAGAGTTCAATCAGTACCAGAGATAATAAGAGTCTCACGACAGAGTAGAAGTAAACCGATTTTCTTCCTAAATTTATAACCTCTGAGTGATAAGTACGGACGTCTCCGTACAGATCCTTCAGACTCTATTAGCTTGTTCATGAATTGTGGGACCTAGGCAACCTAGTGCTCTGATACCAAGTTGTCACGACCCAAATTCCCAACCCTTGGGATCATGATGACGCCTAACACCATACTTGCTAGGAAAGCCAATGTTAGAATTTAGCTAACCGTATTCTTTTAAAAATTTATTTAAACATAAGTAAATAGTTTAAAATGAATGTGAAATCTATTACTATTCAACAAATGATATCAATAGAAATTAAGTAATGAAACGAAACCATGAAACTAATGCTAATATTGAACTACCGAGGGTCTGGTGTCACAATTCACGAACTACTAAGAATACCACAAGTTGGCCGAAAGAAATATATTTCTGTTTTGAATGAATTAAAACAGAAATCTAATTAATAAAGGGAAAACTCCAGGAATCTGTGGACGCCAGCAGATCTACCTCGTGTCTCCTTGTGAATGCTCAACTACTGCTCAAAGAATCATCTCTCACCGGAACCTGGATCTGCAGAAGAAGTGCAGAGCGCAGTATCAGTACAACCAACCCAATGTACTGGTAAGTGTCGAGCCTAACCTCGACGAATTAGTGACGAGGTTACGGTGGGGCATTTATAACATAACCTGGATACAATGTATAATAAAGCAAGAAGCGAATAATAACAAATTAAACAGTACATACAACAACTAATAAAACAACTCGGTTAATTTTTCCATATCTCAGCTAT
This sequence comes from Nicotiana knightiana, assembly GCA_005239525.1. NCBI lineage: Eukaryota > Viridiplantae > Streptophyta > Magnoliopsida > Solanales > Solanaceae > Nicotiana > Nicotiana knightiana. Next base: position 14,927 of record ML385254.1, on the reverse strand, counting down.
AACCAGCCCTCACAAAAATTTCCAAGTTCCAATTTAAAATATCTGTAAGTGCAGAATATGAAATGGCAATAATAAAATAGTGAGTATTCCAGTCTTTATGTTTAAAATCAGTAAAACATGAATATGCTCCCTTATTGCTCCTTGTTGCGGCGTGCAACCCGCTCTCACCTGTCTACCCTTATTGCTCTTCCCTATATATATCACCCTTATTTCTCATGTTGCGGCATGCAACCCGATCCCACCTGTCCACCCTTATTACTCCTTGTTGCGGCGTGCAACCCGTTCCCACCAGAAAATTCACATCTCTTTATTTAAAACCAGAGATTTCACAATTTAGGTCAAAGCCTTTCACAATATTTATGCCTCAACAGTGGTAAACAGAAAGTTATACTATTCATAAACTTCCTCAATTATCATTTCACAATGAAACCAACCGGGATATATATATCGTAAAACATTGTCAACCAGCTCAACCTTTCATGTACCACAATGAAGCCAAGGTAACAACTAACACTTCCAAAATACTTGAAACAATACTTAACAACAAGTTAACAAAAACAAGTAGACATGGAGGCATCAACATCATGAAGACAATCAAAACAGGAATATAATGAATTGAAATCGGGGAAGGGATCACGTTAAACAGATTATTTGATGGTGCATAGATACTCGTCACCTCACCTATACACCACACACATGCAATTTCACATAGCATTTAAGTTGGGGATTCCTATTCCCTCAAGTCAAGGTTAAGCCAAACACTTACCTAAATCTCACAAACAATTCACTGCTCAAGCACATATTTTCCTGTAGAATTTGCCTCTAAGCCACTCGAATCTAATCACAATTGGTTCAATATCATTAATTATTGCTAAAGGCATTAACTTTAATGAAAAATCATGGGTTTCCTATGTTTTCCTATCAAAAGACAAAAATTGACCCCGGGCCCGCTTGGTCTAAGCTCGAGGTTCGGACCAAAACTCGTTTACCCATTCTCCCCCAATCCCCGATATACAATTGGTTTTTGAATTCGACCTCAATTCGAGGTCTAAATTTTCATATTTCGAAATTCCTAAATTCTACCCAAAAATCCCAATTTTTTACCATGATACTCTAGATTCTTGGTTGAAATCTTGTTAAAAGTTGCTAAGGATTGAAAAAGGAAATAGTTAGATATCACTTACCAATGATTTGGAGAAGTTTGGGTCCTTGGAAAATCGCCTATGGAGGTTAAGGGTTTGAGAGAAATAAAAAATGGGTGAAAATCCCGTCTAAAATCTCACTTAACAGGTTGCAGTTATCGCAATTGCGATCAGGGGTTCGCAATTACGAACCCTTTGACTTTGCATTTGCGACACATATGTCGCATTTGCGACTTCTGGGGCCTTCGCAATTCCGGCCAAAGTTTCGCATTTGCGAGGTTGACCTTCCCAGGTCTTCTTCGCATTTGCGACAATATTGTTGCATTTCCCAGGCCGGCAGACTTCGCATATGCGAAGCGTGGTCTCACAAAGGCGAGATCAGAGGCCTGTGCAAAACACCAGATGCACAACTGAGTTTTCTTAAGTTCTAATCACTCTGTGGCCTATCCAAAACTCACCCGAGCCCTGGGGGCTCCAAACCAAACATGCACACAAGTCTAAAAATATCATACGGACTTGCTCATACGATCAAATCATCAAAATAACATCAAAAACTACGAATTTAACCTCAAACTCATGATTTTCCTCAAGAACACTTCAATTTCACAATTTCTAAATCGGACGTCCGAATCATGTCAAATGAACTCCGATTTCCCCCAAATTTCTCAGATAGTACTTAAACATTATCACAAACCTGTACCGGGCTCCGAAACCAAAATACGGACCCGATACCAACGATTTCAAGCATTTATTCATTTCTCTATTTCAATAAAAATCAAGCACACTAATTTTTTTCAAAAAATGATTTCTAAAGCTAGGGACCTCGGAATTCAATTCCGGGCATACGCCCAAGTCCCATATTTTACTGCGGACCTTCCGAGATCGTCGGAATACATATCCGGTTCCTTTTACTCAAAATGTTGACCAAAGTCAACTAAAATCGAATTTTTTAGCTCTAAAAATTATTATTTCTCATATTTTCACATAACGGCTTTCCGGAGTCACACCCGGACTGTGCACACAAATAGAGGTAAATAAAATTAATTATTTTAAGGCTAATGAGCTCGAAATAGAGTCTTAATTCATAAGATGACCCTTTGGGTCATCACAGGTTTTGACCAAACTTCTCCATCCATTTCTGCAAGTATGAGTGTTCCTCATGTTAGTACTATGTGAACCATGTAGGGTCCTTGCTAATTGGGTGAAAATTTCCCTTTGGCTTCATCTTGATGCGGGAAGATCCGTTTCAGCACTAGCTGCCCCGGTGTGATCTGTTTAGGCCTGACCTTTTTGTTGAAGGCTCTCGACATTTTGTTATGGTAAAGTCGATCGTGACCAACTGCATTCATTATTTTCCCGTCAATGAGAGCTAGTTGTTTATAACAACTTCGTATCCATTCCGCATCACTGAGTTCAGTCTCTTGTATGATTCTCAAAGAAGGAATTTCTACTTCGGCGGGAATAACAGCTTCAGTATCATAGACCAGCAAATAGGGAGTTTCCACGGTTGATTTGCAAACTGTGGTACGATATCCAAGTAGAGAAAATGGTAATTTCTCGTGCCATTTTTTGTGCTTATCTACCATTTTCCTAATATCTTTTTGATGTTCTTGTTAGCGGTTTCCATAGCTCCATTTTTTGCGGCCTGTATGCTGTGGAGTTCTTATGCTTGATCTTGAAGGATTCACACATGGATCTCATTAAATCACTGTTGAGATTGGCGGCATTGTCGGTGATGATTGATTCTGGTACCCCGAATCAACAAACAATATGATCCCTAACAAAATCTGTGACGACCTTCTTAGTTACACCCTTGTAAGATGCGCCTTCAACCCATTTTTTGAAATAGTCTATGGCCACTAGAATGAACATGTGCCCATTTGAAGCGGCGGGTTAGATTGGACCAATGACATCCATCCCCCAAGCGGAGAAAATCCAAGGTGCACTTGTTGCATTGAGATCATTGGGTGGCACTCATATCATATCCACATGTACCTGGTATTAATGGCACTTTTGGACATACCTAATACAGTCTGTTTCCATAGTCACTCCAAAAATATCCTGCTCTTAATATCTTCTAAGCTAAAACAAAGTCATTCATGTGTGGACCGCAAGCTCTGGCATGTATCTCTTCGATCAATGGATGCTTCCTTGGCATCGACACACCGTACTAACCCTGGATCTGGAGTCCTTCTGTTTAGAATTCCTCCGCTTTGGAAAAAGTTGTTGGATAATCTTCGGAGTGTGCGTTTCTGAGTATGATTTGCGTGCTCCGGGTACTCTCCTTTTGCCAAGTATTCTTTGATGTCATGGAACCATGGGTTCCCATCAGTTTCTTCTTCAACATGAGCACAATAAGTTGCTGATTATAAATCCCTACTGGAATATGATCGATGAAATTCTTGTCTGGGTGTTGTATCATGGAAGATAGAGTGGCCAATGCATCTGCGAACTCATTCTGGATTCTCATAACATGTTTGAACTTTATCTTTGTGAATCTCTTCATCAATTCTTCCACATAGTACAAATATGACAATATTTTGGTGTTCTTTGTAGCCCATTCTCCTAGAACCTGATGTACCAAAAGGTTCTAATCACAACTTACCATCAATTCCTGAATGTTCATGTCACGACCCGAATTCCCACCGTCGGGACTGTGATGACGCCTAATGTTGCACTTTCTAGACAAGCCAACATTAGAAGTTTGCAACATAATAATCTTACAAGATACTGAGAAACGCTACAACTCAACATATAATAATTAAAGTAAGAAACAAAACTTGCATAGTATATTGCGCATGTGAAAACTGTATGTCTAGCTACCCTGGGTCTGGAGTCACAACTCACGGACTACTAAGAATTTACTACAAGTATTTGGCTGAAAGAAAAATGTAAAACTGTTTGTGAACTAAATAAACAGTGAATGAATATAAAGGAAGGGACTCCAAGAATCTGCGGATGTCAGCAGATCTACCTCGGGTCTCCTGCAGTGAAGTTAGTTACGAATCAGAATCAGCTTGGACCTATACTTGGATCTGCACAGAAAGTGCAGAGTGTAGTATCCGTACAACCGACCCCATATACTGGTAAGTATCGAGCCTAACCTTGGCGAAGTAGTGACGAGGCTAGGACAAGACACCACATAAAACTTGAACAGTATAATCATGCTAATGGCAACAACGGTAAACAAAGAATTAAAGCAGTAATAATAGGAAGGGGACATGCAATGGGGAATCACAATATAAGAAGTGAGAAAACAATAAAAAGGCACAATTTGAACAGAAATCCTCAAATAAATTAAGAAATTAAGATAACAAAGGAAAAATGCACGGCATCACCCTTCGTGCTTTTACTATCAACCTCACCAATACATAAATAAAATGGCATGACATCACCCTTCGTGCATTAAACCTCACATAATATACACGGCATCACCTTCGTGCTTTATCACTCTCATATCATGGCACGACATCACCTTTCGTGTATTAAACCTCACATATCATGGCACAGTATCACCCTTCGTGCTTTACACTCTTCCTTACAATATGAATAAATCATGCACGCCATCACCTTTCCTGCTTTACACTCTTCCTCCCAATATAAATAAATCAATAACAATGGATAGAGAGGAGTTTCACAAAGAAATCAATATTTCATCAATGATTTATTTCACAATTTAACATCTCAACCTTGAATCAATATTCACAAATTTATCAACCTCGGTGGAACCGGATATAAATCTCCCAGCATTTCAATAACAACAATAAGCATGGATAATAGGATTTAAGACTACAAATTTTACAAGAATGGAATTTCACTTGCATGCTGTGACTCGACCACAACACATGGGTGCTCGTCACCTCACCTATACATCATATTCAAAAATAAAACATGTAGCAAATAGTCACACAATACCTATTCCCTCAAGCCAAAGTTAGACACAACACTTACCTCTCTCCCAATATCACTTAACGCTCAATCACAACTTTGCCTTTCAAATTAGCCTCTAAGTCCACAATATCTAGCAAATTCCAACCAAATGATTCAACATAAGCCTCAAGAATCATCCCTGATAACTACGGTTCAATTTAGTTCATATTTGAAAAAGTCAACAAAAGTCAACACCCGGGCTAGCTTGGTCCAAACCCGACATTCGGACCAAAACCCGATTACCCATTCACCCCCGATCCCGGATACAAAATTGGTTTTGGAATCCGACCTCAATTTGAGGTCTAAATCCCCAAATTTCGAAATCCCTAGTTTTCTACCCAAAATCCCCAATTCCACCATAAAATTCCTAGATTCTAGGTTGAAATCTTGTTAAAGGAAGTAAAAATTTAAAAAAAAAAGAGTTACGAATCACTTACCTATGATTTGGGGAAGATTTGGTCTTTGGAAAATTGCCTCTTGAAGTTGAGGTTTTGAAAAATGAGAGAATGAATGAAAAATCCCGTCTAAGTCCAAAGTTATCAGCTCAAAAATGCGAGAAAGGTTCCGCAAATACGAACCTGATGCATTTCTGCTGATGTCGCAAATGCGAACCATTTGGACGCAATTGCGAAGACCCCTTTCCCAGAAACACTTCGCAAATGCAAAGGTTTGTTGGCATTTGCGATGACTGCCCCTCCCCACTTACCTCGCAAATGCGAAGATTTACTCGAAATTGCGAAGACTGCATGGCCCAGCCTTTGTTCGCATTTGCGATAAAAGCCTCGCGATTGCGAAGCCTGCTATGATCACATTTGCGATGCCTGATCTTGCAATTGCAAGATCAGAGGCCTGCAACAGGTAGTTCTACACTAGCAAAATTTTCCTAAGTCCTAAACACCATGTAGCCTATCTGAAACTCACCCGAGCCCTCGGGGCTCCAAACTAAACATGCACGCAAGTCTAAAAATATCATACGGACTTGATCGTGCGATAAAATTACAAAAATAACACCTAGAACTACGGATTTAGCACCAAAACTCATGAATTTCTCAAGAACATTTCAAAATTACTATCTTCTCAACTGGACGTCCAAATCACGTCGAATCAACTTCGATCTCTACCAAATTTCACAGTCATGACTTATATATTTTAATAAACATGTACCGGACTTCGAAACCAAAATACGGGTCCGATACCAGTGAGATCAAACATTAATCTATTTATTTAAATCCTTAGAATTTCAGTCTTACAATTTTCATCCAAAAATTCATTTCTCGAGCTAGGGACCTCAAAATTCGATTCCGGGCATACGCCCAAGCCCCATATTTTACTACGGACCTTCTGGTACCGTCAGAACACGGCTCTAGGTCCATTTACTCAAAACATTGACCAAAGTCAACTAAAATCACTTTTAAATCCCAAAAATTGTCATTTCATCAATTTCCACATAAAGGCTTTCCGGATTTATGCCCGGACTGCATATGCAAATCGGGGTGAGTAAAAATAAGGTTTTTAAGGCTAACGAGCGCGGAATAGAGTCTTAAATCACAAGATGACCCTTTGGGTTATCACAATCTCCACCTCTAAAACAATTATTCATCCTCGAATGGACATAAAAAAGTACCTGAGCTGGCGAACAAGTGGGGATATCTACTCTGCATGTCCGACTCGGACTCCCAAGTAACTTCCTCAACAGGCTGACCTCTCCACTGCACTCAAACTGAAGGTTAGCTCTTCCACCTCAACTAACGAACCTACCAGTCTAGAATGGTTATCGGCTCCTCCTCATAAGTCAAATCCTTGTCCAACTGGACAGAACTGAAATCTAACACATAGGACGGGTAACTATGATATTTCCGGAGCATGGACACATGGAATATCGGATGGACTGAGGATAACTCTAGAGGAAACTCAAGTCTATAAGCTACCTCCCCCACTCTCTCGAGGATCTCAAATGGCCCGATATACCTAGGGCTCAACTTGACCTTCTTCCCAAATCTCATGACACCCTTCATGGGCGATACCCCAAGCAATACCCTCTCCCCGACCATGAATGACACATCACAAACTCTACGGTCAGCATAACTCTTTAGTATATGGCATGTTCCTTCCTTCATGTCTCTTCGTATTGTCCCAAGACACAACTGAAAGCCCTATCCAGCATAGATAAATAGAGTAGCAAAGGTCTCCCAAGTTCCATCAGGACCAGGACTGGTGGTGTGGAAAAATATTCCTTGATTTTGTCAAAGGCTTTATGACATTCTCCAATCCATCTTATTGCAGCATCCTTCTTCAACATTTTGAAAATTGGTTCACAGATCACAGTTGATTGTGCTATGAAACGGCTGATGTAATTAAGACGCCCTAAGAAACTCATCCCATATTTCTTGTTCTTTGGAGGTGTCAAGTCTTGTATAGCTTTGACCTTTGATGGGTCTAACTCAATTCCTCGGCGGCTGACGATGAACTCTAACAATTTTCCAGCAGGGACCCCAAAGGCACATTTTGCGGGGTTCAGTTTCAAATAATACCTTCGAAGTCGATTAACGAACTTCCTCAAATCTTCTATGTGATATGTACCCTTCTTGATTTGAGATGACATCGTCCACGTACATTTTTATCTCCTTGTGTATCATGTCTTGGAAAATGGTTGTCATGGCCCTCATATAAGTGGCTCTAGCATTTTTCAGACCAAACGACATCATTTTGTAGCAATATACTCCCAATGGTGTAATAAAGGCTGCCTTTTCAGCATCCTCTTCATCCATCCAGATCTGATAATACCCCGCGAAGCAATCCACAAAAGACTGGAATTCATTCTTGGCACAATTGTTGATGAGTATTTGTATATTGGGCAACAGGAAATCATCTTTGGGACTTGCTCTCGACACTTACTCTGACTTTCCCATCCTTTTTCAGAACTAGCACTGTGTTAGCCAACCAGGTTGGATATTCAACCACCCTGAGAACCTTAGCTTTCATCTGCTTGGTGACTTCCTTTTTTATTTTCAGACTCATATCTGGCGTGAACTTTCTGAGCTTCTGCTTTATAGGCGGACACATAGGGTTGGTCGGTAGCTTATGAGCTACTATAGACGTGCTCAGACCGGTCATATCATCATAGGACTATGCAAAAATATCCTCGTACTCTTTCAAAAACCAGATATATTCTTCTTTTTCTGACGGCGATAGGTGAATGCTTACATGAGTTTCCTCGACTGTTTTGGAGTCTCCCAAATTGACTATTTCAGTTTCGTCCAAATTGGACTTAGGCTTGTTTTCAACATTTTCACTTCTCTGACAATCTCCTGGGGTATTATATCTTCTTCCAAATCCTCTGAATCACTATCCTTATGTTGCGTTGTCTCATTACATGTCACAGTCGTAGGTTCATCACGGTAAGTAATAATAACGATGTAGAGAGAAAAATTTAAAGGATAATAAAACTAAAACAGCAATCCATTGATAAATATTAAAACATCAAATAAATACAGCTTAATGATCCGAACAATTATTCAAAACGAAAACGTTTAAAATAAAATACTGAAAAATATCTTAAATGCCCATAAAATTGTTTTCAAAATAAATGATGTTAATTGCCAGGCTACTCAGGAACTCGACGGGCCCTTGGTGGTGCATCAGTAAAATTCCTGAGAACATCTCCTTTCTCCATTATTTGAATAATAATTCCTTCCTCCTCCTCATCCTCCTCAATTACCGCACTGCAGTCCATGTCTTCATCTGCCAGGAACAGATTCCTTATGACAGCTAGGACTTCATCTTCTTCGGACCCCCACATCATGTCAGCTTGATGAAACGATTGGCTCAAATGTGGTACTGGTTGATCTAGAGAGTAATAAGGACCACGCCGTGGTGGCGACTAATTGTTATACTCGTGTTAGGTGTATTCATACCCAAGCCCAAAAGTTGTGTTATGACGCTTTAGTTGTATTGGTTTGGTGATACCCTGGAGATTCTTACCGAGACCCTTATCAGGTTCATACCCTGCCCATGCCAATATGCTTTCTATCTTGTTGCTCCACCATTTATCTTTCTCAATTGCGTTGACACGCTCCATGCGATGGTATGTTTCTCCACCCAACTTCATTCTATTATCGACAACCGGAATAGTTTGATTGGTGTAAATGGTATTACGTCCATCCCATGGATAATCACTTACTGATGGTTCCACTCAAATTTCACGGCCTGATGTAGAGAAGAAGATACGGCCTCCGCGACATGTATCCAGGGTCATCCCAACAACAGATTGTATGTAGAGGATATATCTAACACTTGGAACTCAACATCAAACCAGATCGAGCCCATCTGTAAGCTGAGATTGGTCTCCCCAATTGTGGACCTTTGGGACCCATCGAATGCTTTCACATTCATACTCTCTGCTCGTATCTCATGCAGACTCTTACCCAACCTTTTCAAAGTAGTTAGTGGACAGATGTTGAGACTTGAACCCATGTCTATCAGGATCCTGGCAATGAATTTGTCCTCAAACTGCACTGTGGTATGCAGTGCCCTGTTGTGACTCAGTCCTTCCGGTGGCAGTTCGTCTTCGTGAAAAGTGATCTTGTGGCTTTCCAACACTTGCCCTACCATATTGGCCATCTCTCCACTGGTAATGTTATTGGGTACATAGGCTTCGTTCAACACCTTCATCAAGGCATTCCTATGCGTCTCGGAGTACTGTAGCAGTGATAGAATGATATTTGAGCAAGGGTTTTGTTCAGATGATCAATCACGGAATATTCCCTCATCTGCACCTTTCTCCAAAGAACGTCTGGGCCAGTCTCAATGACAGGCGACTTAGAAGCGGCTTCTTTGATTGTTCCTTCCAAATGCTCTGGTGTATAAACCCTAACAGTTCTGATCATACCTTGCGTTGCACCTGTTTGCTCCATTTTTGCTTTTCTTTTCCTTCTTGCTTCTGCAACATAGTCCCAGGGTATAGCATTAGACTTAAAGGACGGTATAGGTGCTACCATCACGACGAAGGGTGTTGTCACTTCAACCTAAAATGGGATTGGTGCAGCCGAGGGTTTTGTCACTTCAACCTCAAACAGAGTTGGTGCGGCTACCTCAACCTCAATCGGTGCCTGAGTTTGTATCACGATAGGTGTGAGAGTGACTGGATATGTTTTAGGATTATCCCTTTCTCGAATGAGTCCAATGGACCTTTTCGGATCACATTCTTCATCGGTCTCTATCACTTTTACCCCTTGATCACGCCCAACTATGCCTTATAAAAAGGACTAAGCGGTCTTTGTCAATATATTCCGGGTATTATGCCCAGATTCGAATCCCATAGGGAATTAACCTACCAATCACAGTTATCAGACACACTCAATTCCACGTACTCAACTTCCAAGATATTTTGAATAACAATAGGTTGGTTTTCTACTAACTATTACTTTATGAAACTATATTAACTAAGGGCTAACTAAGAATGATTTGTGAACAATAATGAGAGGGATCTAAGGTTATGATTTCCCCTATTGACGGAATCCCCTCCTGCTACATTTCATATAAATTCTCCTAATCGTCTCTGTCGCTCATGAGCACTCTTCCTACCGTAAATCTCCCCCGAGTAATTATGACAATTTACTAGACATACTCTCCTGAGTTTTGCTAGCTGGCTATTGTTACAGCTCACTTAGAGCGCAGCCAAGGTTTCGTTATCCCTAATCCCACCTTTAAACCCTAGGTTATTGATTCCTCACATACTTAGGGAGTGATGATGTTCAACAACTACCTAAATATGCACTCTCTCTCGAGTAATACATACTAAAGAGGCATAGCTAATTGAGGATCCTTTCAATTAACTTCAACAAGAACATAGTTCAACAAATAGAGATTAAAACTTGGCAAATCTATATTAACATAGCAAGAGTTTCATCCTTCAAAAAGTTCCATCAAAACCTTAGACTAGATGTTTAGCTACTCATAATAAAACAAGATAAAGCAATAAAATAATTCATGATTCTCAAAATAACGCTAAAAGAAGAAGAATGAAAACTTTAATAATGTCTTGATCTTTCTCCCACTTGTTCTTGCTTCCACAATAAGTTTAAAACAAGTTTGACCTTGACTTGGGCGAGTTTGTTGAGTTTATATAGGGTTAGGCTAAGTTTCCCACATTTTACACTTAAGTCCCTAAGTTTTTCTGGCTATCTCCAAGTTGCCCACAGTCGCGAACCAACCGCGGCGCGACCGTGGTGGATTACGCCCATACTGCTTTTCTCCTTTGTCCACCGCATTCCAGCCGCGGTCCGACCGCGGTCGCGGTGGACTGTTGTCCAGTATTTCTAGCCTTTTCTTGCTCGTTTTCATCTGGACTCTTCTCGTTTGGCCTTGTATCTACATATTTGGCTCCAAAACACTCCATATTATCTTCCAACCCCAAAGTAACTCCTGCGAAGCACAAAAACCTTAATTAGAGAATTTTTTTAATCATTTATCACTTAAAACATCAATAAAGTATGGTTAAATTAGAGCATAAATAGCATCTACATCGCATAATATAGGATACTATCAACACCCCACACTTAAACCATTGCTAGTCCTCTAGCAACAAAACCATACTCTATAGGCCTAATCATCACAGGGTAACTTCCCCACTCCTTGCACCAAGAACAATTCAAACTGGTAGACTACCTCAACATAACATCCAAACCTCAAGAGTGGACTCTCTCTCTAGCCACACAATGTTCATAACCGGCTTTCCTACTCTAAGTCAGAGGTCCAAACTAACCTTCCTTTCATGAGTCAAGTGCCTACTCACCACAAAGAGACTTATATCATAGTTATGACAATTCACACACTGAGGAATTCAAACAACTAAGATTTCTCTCACCCGCAGAAAGAAATTCTCATGCACCATAGGCTTTCCCTTAGTGTAATACTCAACTAATCGAGCTCCTTTAGTCTAGAATCAAGTAGGACTTTATTTGGTTGTAATGTAGGCTGCGAGAAAAGTGGGATATATATGGATATAAGAGTGGCTACACCTCCCTAAGCACTTTAATACATTTTTTTTTCACATTTAAGCCCATACTTTTGTCAAACCATTATTCCACCGTTTTATCATTGTGTTGTACCCTTTACTTCCTTAAGCACATTTTTTCAAAAGCCACCACCATTTGAGACTTCTTCTTTTTTTCTTGTCTCAGTGGCTTCTAGTATTCATTATCACACTGTGCACCTTTATCTAGATTCTGTTAGTTCCACTCAAAAGCCCAACCAACCACCCCACACTTTAACTTTTCCATGTTCGTCACAACTCAAGTTCTTCTAGGAGGTGATAGGGTTCAAAAGATAGTCAATTCAAAAATTGGGCCAGGCTTGTAATGTGGTTGCCAAAGAAAAGAAGATTACAGGCTCAAAGGGGTTAACAATGGTATATACAATCAGGTGGGTAGAAACGTATATAAATAGGTTCAACAAAGAAACGCCTATATCATTTTCTAGACCAATTAAAGCTACCATTTCACTTCGTACACACACAGGGTAAGTTCTAGGCATTGAATGTTAGCACAGAATACACAAAAGTCTCACTCACGCATGGGACATGACTCAGTCAGTTCGGATCATCAGATACTCTGCTCAAAGTAACATGCAATTTAAGGCTTTCTTGCTAGAGTCGACTAGTGAGCCTAAGTGTCATGTTAAGGCAATCAGTATTCAAGGTACTACGAAGTTCAGGGATCTTATTTCTATTCTTCCCTCGCCCAAGACTTCCTAATCTATAAAGAAAAATAAAACTAACTACACCCGGTTCAAATGGAAACCCTTGGAAAAGAACCGTGGTTTAAAGAAAAACCAAGGGGGGGCTGGTACACTACCTAACAAAAGAAAATCTTTTTGTTTTTTTTGTTTTTTTTATTTTTTTTGTTCGACTTAAGACCCTCAATAGACCCGTCGAGAGGTGTCTGTCTTCGAGCCATGCCGAAGTTAATTAACAGCAAATCAAAATACCAAACAAACCAAAATACTACACAAACTATACAAGTGTACAATAACAACAACCATCCCCACCCCACACTTAAAAATTTGGCATGTCCCCATGTCAAAGAAATTAAAGCAAAGTAAGGTAAGAGGACTTCCCTGGTGCTTAGTCTTGATCGGAGATGGTGCCAGGATCGAGGTGACACGCTCGACCTAATCCCCGGAGCCAGCCCATGATCGTTTTCTCCGACCTAGCACTTTGGGTGGCCAAAGTGTCAACTCGAGCACCCAGCTCATTAACTGAAGTGTGTAGGCCAGCCATATCGCTGTCATCCGGGTACGCCGGTTGGCCTGTGATGGGCCTACCACATCAGTAATCTGCACTGGTGGGGCGGCAGTATGCATAGCTCCCTCATCATCATCATCGGCATCATCATCATCCACATTAGCCGCCACATGCTAGTCTTTCCCAACTGTGATTTTATTAGCCCTGAATGGGGATTTTAATTGCAGTTTCCCATCGTAGATGGGGTTATCAGGAACTCATGAAGCATGACACAGCCCGGTGACCAGGGAAGGGAAGTAGAACCCTTTTCTTGCCTCTATGGACCGGATGAACATTTCATCTTGAATGAGTCGGGCCACGTCAAAATCATGGTGGTTGGCAAAACACCAAATCGTTGCTGCTCTTGGTGCATTAACATTTGTTGTATTTTTGGAAGGCAGCAGATGGATATTGATGATCGTTAGCCAACACTTAGCTTCCCAATCGAGAGATTGGGAGTTCAAGGTCATTCTTGGCTTGATCCATATTGGCTCCCTACTAGCAACACAAATTGTTTGAACAATTAAGTTCCATGTAACCGGTGGCCTCTGATAATCTTGATAGTAGTCTGTATCTCTGGTGAAGACCGTCAACTTGTACACTTGGCGGATGGCCTCAAGAGACACATTCACCGGGGTGTTTCGTACGGTGACTACTCTATCAACATGGTCCGGGCAGTTAGCATAGAATTCCTGAACCATCATAACATTGACCTCTTTCGGCTCATCAAAGAAGACGCCCAGCTGACGGCTCCTCAACTCGTAGTAAATCTGTGGGCATTCAACTCTTAACGCGGCCCTTTCATTTTGCACTTCAGGCACTAACTTCCTAGCTGATTTTGCATTATATCTATCTTGAGCCGCTTTGGATACAAAGCGGGTGTTGTCAAACTGGCTCGAACTCGCCTGAGCTCGAGCTCGGGATGAACCACCTGACCCACTAGCGGATGCACCTGTGGCACGTCTTTTCCTTGATTGATGCATTGTACCTGACAAATGAATGGCTACTATTAGTGAGGGTTTGAGATGTGCGAACCCAGGGTGGTTACTCAGACTTCACCACCACTATGGGCACATTAACAAGTATAGCTCAATGGACCAATTTTACAAGCACCTACTATGCAGTGCATAATTATTTCATAAACTTAGCCCGTGTAAGTACAAATTCTCCCCCAAATCAACCACAATCACTACACAAACTCCACTCCACCACAATCAACTTCAAACAACAACATCATGCTATTTCTACCATATTTTAGACATTACCAACGAAAAAGAAGAAAAGAAACCAAAAATTTTACTCTAAATACTACAACACTTCTATAATTACAATTGCAAAAGAGAAAGAAAGAAGAAAAAAGAAAGAAGCATAACATACCTGGGACTTGTAGAGTTGAGAGAGGGGAAAAGAAGGAGAATTTTGGAGTGGAAGGGATATTGGGGAGAAAGGGGGATCAGACGTGTGAGTGTGTGCCAGAGGGAGAGGGGTTTGGGAGAGAAAGAAGAAGAAGAAGAGGAGGAGGCATGGGGAGTTAGGGATTTAGAGTAAGAAGGAGTTTGGGGAAAGTGGGGGGG
>MDKJ01212707.1:0-17148 GCA_005239525.1 Nicotiana knightiana | reverse complement strand
GATCACGATCATTTTGGCTGTATGTATTTAAATTGGTAAATGTTTTCGCTTTTATTTAAATGAGCTAAGTTTAAAATTTTGGGAAATATGTGGGATTGGTATGTTAATAAGAAAAATCTCACTAGTAAACAACTGTTGGCTTGCCTGACTCCGGTGTTGGGCGCCATCACGACCAGTGTGGGATTTTGGGTCGTGACAACATGGTATCAGAGCACTAGGTTCATGTAAGTCTCACGAGTCACGGGCGAACACAGTAGAGTCTTGCGGATCGGTACGGAGATGTCTGTACTTATCTTCAGGAGGCTACAGGGTGTTAGGAAACCTCTATTTGTTCTTATTCTATCGTGCATCCTATGATTTACTAAACTCATTCTTCTATTCTCTCACAGATGGTGAGGACGCGTGCATCTGATGTTCCGGTCCCGGGAAGGGCCGCTACCCTGCCATCCGAGGCCGGGGGAAGGTAGCGACTCGTGGTAGGGGACGAGGGTGTCCTAGAGCTATACTGGTCCCGCCACTAGAGGACCCTATATTAGAGGAGCAGGATGAGGTGCCTTCAGTAGATCCTGCACCCGTAGACTTTATGACGGTGCCAGGCTTCCAGGCAGTCATGGGTCGTATAATGAGATTTATGGACACCATGTCCCAGGCTGGTTTATTTCCAGCAGATCCTGCCACTTCACAGGCGGGAGGGGGAGCCCAGACCCCTACTTCCCAGGCCGCAGGACCAACAACAACATTACATCAAACCCCGGGTACACTGCCCGTGGGTGGTACGCAGCCTGTAGCGGCAGCACCGGAGCCTAGACCAGGTGCGGATGGCAACCAGCATAAGATGTCAGACAGATGGACTCGCCTGCGCCCTCTAGTCTTCGGGGGTGAGCGAAGTGAGGATGCCTAGGAATTAATTGATAGGTGCAGGGATAGACTGCACAACATGGGAATCCTAGCGTCCCATGGGGTGGACTTCACTGCATTCCAGTTAGAGGGCAGAGCTCGCAGGTGGTGGCAGTCTTATATTCTCAGCAGGCCAGTCGATTCTCCTACTATCACTTGGGAGCAGTTCACACAGATGTTCTTGGATAGATATATTCCACCCTCTGAGAGGGCATAGCTGCGTGGTCAGTTTGAGCGGTTAGAGCAAGGGCGGATGTCCGTGACAGATTATGAGGGCAGATTTTTAGAGCTGTCATGCCATGCTCTTATGATATTTCCCACCGATGCTGAGAGAGTTCGGAGGTTTGTAGCAGGGTTGCATCCAGGTATTAGATCCACCATGGCTCAAGAGGTAGAGATGGGTACCCTTTATCAGCTCGTAGTGGAGATTGCTCGTAGGATTTTGGGTTATCGGTCGAGGAGCAGGGAGCAGGGTCAGTAGGACAAGAGATCTAAGTTCTCAGGGGATTTTAGAGGCGCCCCAGCTAGGGGAAGAAGTCAGCATAGCAGTGGTACGCCCAACAGGCCTTTATATTCAGCACCTCCACACCTCCCCGAGGTGTTCCGGCAAGGCCTCATTTCAGCGCCATGCCAGAGCGTTCCTACCGTCCTCCAGCCATTTAGAGTTCACACAGTTGTTATTCCAGTCATCCGAGATCCTCCGATCCTTATTTCAGTGCTATGTCTGAGGGCTCTCACCGCCCTCCGGCCCTTTAAGGATCTTCCTCGGGGTAGCAGACTGTGCCACCTGGGAGTTGTTATGAGTGTGGAGATCCAGGTCATATGAGGAGGCAGTGTCCCCAGTATCGGGGTAAGGCCGTACAACAGAGCTATTAGTCGATGAGTCCGGCACCAGCAGCCCGGCCACCTAAAGGTGGAGGACAGGTCGACAGGGGTCATCCTAGAGGTGGAGGCCAGTCAGGGGGAGGTCAGGCAGCTCCTGTTCACTCCTGTGGGGCTTAGTCTTCAGGTGCTCCAGCCAGGTTTTATGCTATTTCAGCCAGATCAGATGCAGTGGTCTCAGATGCCGGGATCACATGTATTATCTCAGTATGCGGTAGAGAGGCTTCAGTATTGTTTGATCCAGGATCCACTTATCCATATGTTTCAGCCCTATTTTCTCCTTTTCTGGATGTCTCTCATGGGTCCTTGGGATATCCTATATATGTGTCCACTCCTGTGGGCGACTCTGTGGTGGTAAACCGAGTGTATCAGTCTTGTGTGATCACCTTTTGTGGGTTCGATACCAGAGCTGACCTTTTATTGCTCGACATAGTTGATTTTGAGGTTATTCTAGGCATGGATTGGCTATCTCCTTATCATGTCGTGCTTGATTTCCATGCCAAGACAGTTACTTTAGCCATGCCCGAGTCACCTAGGCTGGAGTGGAGGGGTTCTTCAGTTAGTGCAGCCAGCCGGGTTATTTCATTCTTGAAGGCTCGACATATGGTCGAGAAGGGTTGTCTAGCCTATTTTGCTTATGTGTGGGACACCACCGCCGAGTCTCCGACGATTGATTCTATGCCAGTTGTTCGAGAGTTTAGTGATGTATTTCCTTCGGATCTTCCGGGCATGCCTCCGGACCGTGATATTGATTTCTGCATTGATTTAGCTGCAGACACCCAGCCTATATCCATTCCTCCGTACCGTATGGCTCCGAAAGAGTTGAAGGATCAGCTTGAGGAGTTGTTAGCTAAGGGGTTCATCAGACCGAGTGTATCGCCGTGGGGTGCTCCAGTTTTATTTGTGAAGAAAAAAGATGGGTCTATGCGAATGTGTATTGATTACCGCCAATTGAACAAGGTTACCATTAAGAACAAGTATCCCTTGTCGTGCATCGATGATTTGTTTGACCAGTTGCAGGGTGATCATCAGTTGAGGATTCGGGCTTCAGATGTTCCGAAGACTGCTTTTCGTATGAGATATGGCCATTATGAGTTCCTAGTGATTTCCTTTGGCTTGACTAATGCCCCAGCAGTATTCATGGACTTGATGAATAGGGTGTTCAGGCCGTATATTGATTCCTTCGTCATTGTCTTCATTGATGACATTTTGATTTACTCCCGTAGCCTGGGGGAGCACGAGCAACATTTGAGAGTCGTGCTCCAGACCTTGCGAGAACAGAAGCTATATGCTAAGTTCTCCAAGTGTGAGTTTTGGTTGGACTCCGTGGAATTTTTAGGGCATGTGGTATCCGGAGAGGGTATCAAGGTTGATCCTAGAAGATCGAGGCAGTTTAGAGTTGGTCGCGTCCTACTTCAGCCACAGAGATAGGGAGCTTTTTGGGCTTAGCAGGCTATTATCATCGATTTGTGGAGGTTTCTCTTCTGTTGCAGCTCCATTGACTAGATTGACTCAGAAGAATTCCCCATTTCGATGGTCTGACGAGTGTGAGGCGAGCTTTCAGAAGCTCAAGACAGCATTGACCTCAGCGACAGTTCTAGTATTGCCTTCTGATTTTGGGATGTACACAGTATATTGCGACGTTTCATGTGATGGCTTAGGGTGTGTATTGATGCAGGAAGGGAGAGTTATTGCTTATGCTTCACGCCAGCTGAAGGTTCATGAGAAGAATTGCCCTGTGCACGATTTGGAGTTGGCGGCGATTGTTCATGCTCTTAAGATTTGGAGGCAGTATTTGTATGGAGTGTCCTGTGAGGTTTATACGGACCACCGTAGCTTGCAACACTTGTTCGAGCAGAAGGATCTTAATTTGAGGTAGCGCAGATGGCTTGAGTTGTTAAAGGATTATGATATCACCATTCTTTATCACCCGGGCAAGGCAAATGTGGTGGCAGATGCTTTGAGCAGGAAGGCTGAGAGTATGGGTAGCTTGGCTTATATTGCAGCAGAGAAGAGACCTCTAGCCTTGGACATTCATTCCTTGGCCAATCGCCTAGTGAGGTTGGACCTTTCAGAGCCTCGCGGAGTTTTAGCACATGTGGTTGCTCAGTCTTCGTTATTGGGAGAGATTAAGGCCCGACATTTCTATGATCCGTGCTTAGCAGAGCTTCGGGAGACAGTGGTTCAGGGTAGGGCCAAGGAGGTTACTATCAGCGAGGATGGTGTTCTGAGACTTCAGGGTCGCTTATGTGTTCCTAATGTTGATGGCCTGAGGGAGAGGATTCTAGAGGAGGCACGTATTTCTTGGTATTCTGTTCAGCTTGGTGCTACGAAGATGTATCGTGATTTGAAGCAGCATTACTGGTGAAGGCGAATGAAGAAGGAAATTATGGAGTATGTGACTAGGTGCCTTAATTGCCAGCAGGTTAAGTATGAGCACCAGAGGCCAGGAGGCCTACTTCAGCAGATGCCCATTCCTGAGTGGAAATGGGAGCGCATTACTATAGACTTCGTGGTTGGGTTGCCTCGGACCTTGCAGAAGGTTGACGCGGTTTGGGTCATTGTGGATAGATTGACCAAATCGACGCATTTCATTCAAGTGGCTACAACTTATACTTCTGAGAGGTTAGCCTAGATCTACATTCGGGAGATAGTCCGGTTGCATGGTGTGCCGGTGTCCATTATATCAGATCGAGGTCCTCAGTTTACCTCGCACTTCTGGAGAGCGTTGCATAGTGATATGGGCACCCGGATAGACCTCAGCACAACATTTCACCCTCAGACTGATGGTCAGTCAGAGGGTACAGTTCAGATATTGGAGGACATGCTCAGGGCATGTGTGATTGACTTCGAAGGTCAGTGGGACCAGTTCTTGCCTTTGGCCGAGTTTGCTTACAATAATAGTTATCAGTCCAACATTGAGATGGAACCATTTGATGCTTTGTATGGTCGGCGATGTCGTTCTCCTATCATGTGGTTTGAGCATGACGAGGCTAAGTTATATGGCACCGACCTGGTGAGGGATGCCTTGGAGAAAGTGAAGTTGATTCACGGGAGGCTCCGTACAACACAGTCCAGACAAAAGAGTTACGCGGATTAGAGGGCGCGTGATGTATCATTTATGGAGGGAGATAGGGTCATGTAAAAAGTCTCGCCTATGAAGGGTATTATTTGGTTTAGGAGTAAGGGAAAGCTGAGCCCGAGGTCTATAGGTCCATTCGAGGAGTTGAGGCGAGTTGGGGAGGTTGCTTATGAGTTGGCCTTGCCTCCCAATTTATCAGGAGTTCACCCATTCTTTCATGTATCCATGCTCCGGAGGTACCACGCCGACTTCTCTCACGTGGTTGATTTCAACACTATTCAGTTGGATGAGAGGTTTGGGATACGAGGAGGAGCCAGTTGCTATTATTGATAGGCAGGACCGCCAGTTGAGGTCCAAAAGAGTTTCTGCCGTGAAAGTCCAGCGGAAGGGCCATCCAGTTGAGGAGGCGACCTGTGAGTCCGAGGAGGTCATGCGGAGCAGATATCCACACTTATTCATCACTTCAGGTATGATTCTAGACCCGTTCGAGGATGAACATTTGTTTAAGAGGTGGAGAATGTAACGACCCGACCGGTCGTTTTGCATTATCGGACCCCGTTCCCCTAAATGAAACTTTCCATAGTGACTTTTTATAATTTATGACTTGCGGGGACTGGTGGTCCGGGATTCAGAGGTGTTTAGAGTGCTATAGGAACAATTTGTTCCTTAAGGTTGGCCTTTAAGGCCAAGTTTGACTTCGATCAACATTTTGGGTAAACGACCTCGGAATCGAGTTTCTTCGGTTCCGGTAGCTTTGTGTGATGATTTTGGACCTGGGCGTATGTTCAGAATGAGTTTCTGATGACCCGGGGGCATTTCGGCACCCAATATTGAAATAAGAAGTTCCTTAAGTTCCTATTTTGGTTTGGGATGTGTTTTTGTGTTATCGAGGTACGAACAAAATTCCGAGCTCGAGAATAGTTCCATTATATTAATTATAACTTGCCTGCAAAATTTGTTTTCATTCCGAGTTGTATAGGTCGGTTCGGCGCGTTGTTAGCGAAGTCTAGAAAACTTAAAGTTCCTAAGTTTGGTTCTTGGGGTTTGGAAGTGTGATTTTGAGTTTTAGCGTTGTTTTGGGTGTTCCGAAGGCTCGGAGCGAGTCCGTATTATGATTTGGGACTCGTTGGTATATTTGGACTAGGGCTCGAGTGGGCCCATGTGCCTCTCGGGCACCTAACGGGGCTAAAAACCAGCTAAAATAGCCGTTGGTGCACCTGTTCTGGTGTGACCGCAGGTGCGGTTGCCCAGTCCCAGGTGCGGGACCTCTCTTGTGGTCCCCATCATCGCAGGTACGACCCCCAGTGGTCTGGCTAATTCTCGCAGGTGCGGACAAAGTTCCGTAGGAGCGGAGCCACAGGTGCGGTCTCCTCTCCGCAGGTACGGGCCCAGGCTCCCCAGTCCATTTCCGCAGGTGCGGTCCTCGAGCCACATGTGCGAAAACACTGTCCAGACAATGTGTTTTTATACACGGGTCTTAACACATTTCTCATCTTCTTCTTCTTCCTTGGGGCGATTTCCACCATTGTTGAGGGGCTATCGACCTGGTCATTTAAGGTAAGTAAAATCTACTCTAATCTTAGCTTCATGCATGGATTTCTAGCTTAATTAACTACCTAAATTAGTGAAAAATCAAGAATTGGGTAGTAACCTAGAGCTTGTGATAATTTGAGAATTTTCCCGTGAATTTGCTATGAAATCAAGTAAGAATCGTATATTAATGATCCTTAGGCTTTGGGTGAGTGTTCCCTTCGAGAATTATTGGAATCCGAGTGTGCGGGCCCGAGGTTGGATTTGGGAATTTCTCAAGAATGTTGAATTATTGAAAAATTAGGATAATTTCCCTACTTTGAGCATGCATTGATGTAATTATACCGTATTTGGCTAGTTGCGAGTCTTCAGGTGTAGAGTTTGGAGATTCGGGCGCATCCTTGGTCCGAGGGGTAGATTCGACACGAGGTGAGTCTCCTTTCTAACCTTGTAAGGGGGAATTGTCCCCCTAGGTGATTTAAATGCTATATGTGATAATTTGTGGGGGGCTACGTACGTACAAAGTGACGAGAGTCCGTACGTAGCGACTATTACTATTATGTCCGGGTTGTTAGGCCCACATCATGCCTTGTGTTTTACTTGATATGAACTATATGCATGCTGAATTAACATTTCATGTTGCTTACGTTCCCGAAGTTATGAAATTTGAGAAAAACTTGTAAGAAATTGTTCATGGAAAGGTATTCTCTCTTAAAAAGGAATAATGTATGTGCATGTGACCACTTCGCAATTTGTATTCCGTGAGCGGAGTGTGATTTCCCCCACTCTTATGAGAGAAGCACTTTTGGGATGGGTCGATCGATCCTCGGCAGTGCGTAGAGATTGAGAGATGCATTTTTGGGACGGGCCGATCTATCCTCGCCAGTGCATAGAGAGATTGAGAGACGCACTTTTGGTACGGGCCGTTCGATCCTCGGAAGTGCGTAGAGAGGTTGAGAGATGCACTTTTGGGATGGGCCGATCGATCCTCGGCAGTGCATAGAGAAGTTGAGAGGTGCACTTTTGGTACGGGCCGTTCAATCCCTGGCAGTGCACGGGCATGACTATCTTATGACTCCGGCCGGTTGTCCTTACCCTGCATGCGTATGATTTATTTGTTATTAAATTTCATGAAATTGATCTAACAGAGATCTGGGAGAAGGTGAAGTGGTAATTGTTTTATTTATCCTCAGTATTCTTCCTGGATTTCAGTATCTTACATACATACTCGTTGCTTCACTGTCCTTACATGCCTACTGTTTTTATTGTATTCTGCTAAATTATACTGTTGGGCCTTAGTGAGTGTCATGTCGACCTCTCGTCACTACCTCTTCGAGGTTAGGCAGGATACTCACTAGGTACATATATATTTATGTACTCTTGCTGCACTTCTGTACTTAATTTTACAGGTTCTAGGGCTGATGTTTTTGGTTATCCGACCGGAGCTTGACATATATATTCTGGACCAGACTCCATGGTGAGCTTCCTCCCTTGGCGATTCTCAGTTGTGCTATGGAGTTATCTTTTGTTTATTTCTATCTACATCTTTTCAGACAACAGTACAACTTGTATCATCTTTTGTATATTCTACTAGTTCGCCTATTGACTTGTGACACTAGGTCCTGGAACGCACTTAGTAGATTCTTATTTTGGGGACTGTATATATATTGGATCACGATCATTTTGGCTATATGTATTTAAATTGGCAAATGTTTCCGGCTTTTATTTAAATGAGCTAAGTTTAAAACTTTGGGAAAGATGTGGGATTGGTATGTTAATAAGAAAATCTCACTAGTAAACAACTGTTGGCTTGCCTGACTCCGGTGTTGGGCGCCATCACGACCCGTGTGGGATTTTGGGTAGAAAATCCCAGAACCCGGTGTCACAAGTGCATGAGCGAATTTTCTAGGAATTTTACATGTACTACAATACTTGTCCGGAATACAATTGGACAAGGAATTTAAAATAAATACAATACATTTGAGGAAGACTATGTCGGCTGTGGTTCTTCTCCGGATAGTGCAAATCGTCTAAGTCTCCAGGTCAGCCACATCACTACGTCAAGCAGGGCCACTAGCTATGAATGCACTTGTGCAATAAAAATGCACAGTAAGTGTAGCATGAGTACGAAAATAACGTGTACTCAGTAAGTATCTCGCCTAACCTCGAAGAGGTAGTGATGAGAGGTCTACTTTGACACTTATTAGAGGTCGATTTAATATAATCAAGTGTGACACTAAGTATGAATATCATAGGCAATTTAATAAGTAGCGACAAGAAATAGCAACTTCTTTCACATTTAATATTCTTAAATCCTCGTCATTTTAGTTGACCATTTTAAAATCTCCAAGCCCATAATCAAGTAAAAATCACAGCAAAATACGCAGTAAATCTCATGCGCAAGAAATGCCGAGCGTCGAACGGCTCGAACCAACATAAATGTAAAATTTGCACTGCCGAAGGGTCGAACGACTCGAACCATGGATGCATCTAATGGCATACGGACCGCTCCTATGAGAGTAGTGGAATAAATCACCCCGCTCACGGAATATAAATTGCGAAGCAGTCACACACAGTCATGCACAAAAATAGTATTTAAATCTTTTCCAGAAATCCATTTTTACCAAGTTTAGTAAGGTTTAAACACTTTATTTACATCAATAAGATTACAAATACGACAATTAAAAAATGCTTTTGGGTCCTAGACTACCCGGACATAAACATGATAGTAGCTACGCACGTACTCTCGTCACCTCGTGCGTACGTAACCCCCACAAATAGTAGCACCTATTTAATTATTTCACCTATGGGGACAATTCCTCCTTACAAGGTTAGAAAGGAGACTTACCTCACTCCGAAGATTCATAACCGGCCTCCAAGCCTTTTCGACGATTCAAATTGATGCACAACACCCAAAATTATCCAAATAACGGGCAAACCAATGAAAATATACTCTAATACTTATAACAATTCAATTTTTTAGGATAAAGATTATCCATGACTTTACTAACTCCAATACATAATTTATTCTTAATTTCATGCTCAAATTCGTTGTTGAAATCCAAAAATACACACTCTAGGTCTTTGTTCAAAAATCCCGAATCTCTACTAATTTCCACGACCAAATCTATATACAACCTTGTATTTTAACTTGAGATGAGTAGAATAACTTACCTTGACATAGATGATGGAAATCCCCACTTTAAGCTCTCCAAAAATCGCCCAACCAAGAGAAATGAAGAGAAATGGCCAAGACCTCGGTTATAAAAATGCACACTGCCTCCAGTCCTTCCGTACCTGCGGTTACTAAGCCCGCAGGTGCGCCCAAACTATCGCACATGCGGCTTTCTCCTTCCCCAGCCTTCTCCGCACCTGCGCTCCCTCTTCCGCAGGTGCAAAAATAACCTCGCACTTGCGGCCCCATCCAAGCCAGCCTAACCTCGCACCTGCGACGCCAAATCCGCACCTGCGGCCCTTGTTGCGCAGGTGCGGTCACACCAGACACCAACAACCTTAGCTCTTCCTCAACTCCAAATTTGATCTGTTAACCACCCGGAATCCACTCGAGGCCCCCGGGACCCCGTCCAACCACACCAACCTGTTCCAAAACATAATGCGGACCTGCTCGAAGCCTCAAATTGCATCAAATAATATCGAAACAATGGATCGCAACTCAATTCGATCCTTATGAACTTTGAAATTTCCAACTTCTACAATCGATACCGAAACCTTTCAAATCACGTCTGATTGACCCCAAATTTTGCACACAAGTCACATTCAACATTACAGACATGTTCCAACTTTTGGAATCGCATTCTGACCCCGATATCAAAATTTCCACTTCCGGTCGGATTTTCCCAAAAACCTTCAAATTTCTATCTTTACCCAACTGACTTCATAATAACCTACGGACCTCCAAATTCACTTCCGATTGCGCTCCCAACTCTAGAATCACCATATGGAGCTATTAACAAACTCGGAATCCCATACGAACATCAATATCACTGGATTGCATTTCAACCCAGACTTATGAAATTTCCTCTAAAATGCTAACTTCTACAATATGCGCCGAAATGCTCCCAGGTCATCCAAAACCTGATCCGAACATACGCCCAAGTCTGAAATCATCATACCAACCTGCTGGAACCTTCTAATCATGATTCTGAGATCGTTTACTCAAAAATTCAATCTGAGTCAATTCTTCCAACTTAAGGCTTCTGAAATGAGTTTTCTTTCCAAATTGACTGTAAACTTCCCGAAATTCATTTCCGACCACACCTACAAGTCATAACACCTGAAATGAAGTTGCTCATGGCCTCAAACCGCTGAACGACACACTAGAGCTCAAAACGACCGGTCGGGTCGTTACACTTTCGGTGCTTATGATGTAGTTTTGATTTCCTCCGCATTACGAAAAGTAATGAATGTTTAAGAAAATCAATTGTGTTAAGCTGATAGCATAATCAGATAAATATTATTCATGAACAATTTCTTGATGCTTAATTGCGTGAGTATTAGAGTTAAATGCCAAGAGGTGTTATTATGTCAAATATCACCAGTTCCTCAAATTATACATGGGGAGGCAACTAGATTTTATCATCATACAATTATTTTTCAACTTTCATACCATATTCAATTAAAAAATATATATAACTACAACATAATATAATTTACCTATAATTTTACTACAATTTACCTGTACTACAATTTTACTATAATTTATATGTACTACAATTTCGTAAGTATATTGTATGTCATGTCTTTTTTTTCGAGTTTCAATCTGAAATTCAGAGAAATCAAGTATAATCTTCACCTAAATACCCTCAAAATTGAGATATAAACTCCAAATAATATTCTCAATTATTTGCAACAACACCCAATCCAAACAAATAATAATTTTTGAAAACCCAAATTCGATTTCAAAGCTTCAAAGCTTTTTAATGGATGTCAATGATGGAGAGTCAAACACCTTCAATATTTATTGATTGATAATTTTAATTTGAACACCAATTGTGAAACATGAAATGAAATTACTAAGTTAAAACGATTGAAATCCATTGATGAATTCCACTAAAACTATATACAACAAGAAAACATAAAAAAACAGAGAACATCAAATGAAGAAAAATTGGGGAAAAACAGAAAAGGCGAGTATAGAGACGAAGAAAGACAGAGATAGATATGAGGAAGGAAGATATGTGAAAAGTGCTAGGCGGTGGTTCCATTTCTAGGAGGCCAGGTGTAAGAGGTAGAAGTCGAGTAGTCGCATAGAGGGGGAGTTTGACCAAAGTGGGGGACCGACAGCATAGTGGTGAATTAGAAGGTATTGTAGCGCATTTAGTAGATATCCATGGGGAGCGGACGAACAGTAAGGTTGGTGAATGAGAACGGGCTTAAGATGGGGTAGTGATGTTGCTGAGAGTGTGCATTTCAGCGTCAATGGAAGGTGTCAGTTGGTGATTTCCACGGGTGGGTTACCTCCTGTGAGTAGGTTAGCGGTCGTGTGGTTGGCAAGTCTCGGTGAGGGATTCTGGTGGCTGTTTGGTAGGAGGCAGGATGTGTGAATAATGCTAGAGAATTTGAGTAATTAGGGAGTGCTAGCAAGAGGATTTGGAAGAGTTGGACGGATCGGTTGAGCAAGATTCATGTTAACAAAGGAGAAAGGATCTCAACAGGGTCTAGAGTGGTGTCAGGAGTAGCTTCAGGCTAAGTGGGGGAGTCCCACCACCTGCAGTTGGGCTGTAAGATTGTGTTCTCATGGGGTTGTGGATTTTCGGCATATTGGCAAGTTAGTAAAACTAAGGGGGAAAGGGGTAGAATGGTAATTGTGCATGGGATTTGATGAATGCGTGCAAAAGTTGGTCCTATCGGATCAGGGTTAGGCTTTGGAAGATTCAGAATTTTGCTTAATGCATAGGCGAGCTGTAGGGTAGTGACTCAGTCACGTGCTTCATTAAAAAGGGTGTTCGTGTGCTAGAAGAGCCTTGGAGTTGATTGTATTCGGGGTCAGTCAGAGTGGGTGACTCTCAATAGTGGTCCCAGTGAATTCAAAAGTTAAGAATGCAGCGTATAAGGGTTTCATGCAACAGTATGATTAAGAGACGAACTTTCACAGTATAATTTCTGAGAATAGGGAAGGTAGTTGAAATGGTACATGTAGGGTAGTGATCAGTTTTGTCAGTGTAATTAAAGCATGCATGTGGTTTGTGCAGATGTGTGGGGGGCTTGTCGGCCATCGTAATGGATTTTATTTGGGAGCATTCGAGTGTTATGGCATGTCAGGTGTAGGCGGATCCCGGAAGGGTTATGGTAGTTCAGACCACTACTTAAGGATTTGGATGTATTGTGATTGTGGGAATTTACTCGTGTGTTGTGGTTGTTCTCTTGAATTGAGGTAAGTAAAAGGTTTCTATTTGATGCAGTGTTCACCCTATTAGTGGTTCAGAAGTTATGATGGAATTCTTGCGCTATCTCATATTGGCAGGTTAGGTGCGGTAAGTAGTAGGTAACTGGGAGTAAGAATCGAGATTGCGGTTCAGTGTTAACAAGGATGTCACGAGCTCAGATGGGCAAGGAAAAGTGATTTGAAAAGTTCAGAGTAAGCTGGTGTTATCTTCAATGTCACCTGAGATCGATATTCGGTGGAAGAGACTTTGCATCTTAGTCATGGGTTCTTGATGGGTTTGTAGTATTAGTATGGTCGGCGTTATGGATGTGCAGAGTTGTTACCTCGTGGAAGGTTGTGGGAGCGTAACCACGAGAAGATTGTACAAGTGTGACATGTAGTCACTTAATGGATTGAAGATTTAGACTGAGTATAAAGAAGTGCAATATTGCTTATTTGAGAGTTTATGCCTGGAAGACGTTCAGTTCATTTGGTTGTGGATTGTAGGGTGTTTGTACCGGCTATGATGGTTGTTCTTGCGTATTATGAGAGGAAGTGGGTTAATACGGACCAAGGTAAAGTTATTAGCCTAGTTTGGTGCAAGCAAGGTATACTAGATGTTTGTGGATGGATTTAAATATGATTATGGGCTTCATGTGAGAAAGATATGTTCATTTCGGTATAGCGTTCCTCAAGGAGGGGTGTTGGGATATCAGGTGTTGTCCCGTCTTCGTCAAATTCAGGTAATATTGTGATTTTGCCGTGTGAGTTGTGAAACGGCTTGATAATTTCTTATGAATTGAGGTCCCGCGTAGTGGTGATGTTATGTGAGCAGGACAGCTCTTGAGAAATTATCAAGCCGTTTCACAACTCACACGGCAAAATCATAATATTACCTGAATTTGACGAAGATGGGATATATATATACCTCAGTTGTGCTTGAGTTTTGTAAGCATATGGCTTTATTAGTCTCCCCAGGATGGTATTATGCACTTAGCGTGCTTGTGACCGATATTCAGTAATGTATAATAGTGAGCAATTCAGCTCCGTGTATATTTCCTTAAGTGAATTTGTATGATGGGATTGGGCATGTTATTTGGATCGGGTTGCACGCCGCAAAAGTGTGATGATGAGTAAGGTTCCTATATTTATTTTTTCTTGTGTTTTACTTTCTATTTTCTAAGAAGAGTTTGTATTAGTTGCATGAGTTGAGTAGTCCCTTCTTGAGTCATTCCTTATGTATCGTGTTTGAGTTGTGGCCTATTGGCGCGATGTGGTATCATGTGAGACTGTTGGTCATGTTTGGGGTGATTTGTTGTCTAAGCAGTTCATACTAGGTGAGACGAGATTATCGGATCAGCGATCAGTGCGATAAGGTTATGTGAAGTGTATATTAAAGAACAAATACCATTATTCGGTTCATAATGAAGTGATGATTCTAGTCAAGATGATATATTCAATGATTTGTTAACTCTGCAGTTGGGTATGAATTTCTACACATCTCCTCCGTTGTAGTGGTATCGTCGGAATTATAGCAGGATGTATGTATATTTTTTATGAGGTGCATCGGGAGTATCAGATCCGTGAAATTTTGGCTATTAAGGTTCAGGGAACGTCATTGTGGTTAGATGATGAATTTTGCGGTGCATGGTGCTAATTCAGCAAAGGTATGCAGTCATGTTCTGGTATATCGTGTGGTAGTTGATACGGTGTTTATATATTAGAACTAGGCCTGGCAGAGAAATTTCAGGTATTGGAACTGGATTCTGAGCTTATTATATGGATAAAACAGGAAATCTTCATATTTGATCAAGCTAATGTACACAACTGGGTTGTGGTAGCACGAGCAGGTGCACAAGGTGTTAAACAGTGATTTCAGATAACTCTAGAGCAGTTCTTAGCACGTTCGAGGACGAACGTCTGTTTAAGTGGGGGAGAATGTAACGACCCGAACGGTCGTTTTGAGATCTAGTGCATCGTTCAGCCGTTTGAAGTCGTGAGCAGCTCCATTTCAGGTATTATGACTTGTAGGTGTGGTCGGAATTGAATTTGGGGAAGTTTAGAGTTGATTTGGAAAGAAAATTCTCATTTTAGAAGCCTTAAGTTGGAGAAATGGACTAAGATTGGAATTTTGAGTAAACGACCTCAGAATCAGTATTTGAAGGTTCCTGCAGGTTTGTCTTATGATTTCGACTTGGGCGTATGTCCGGATCGGATTTTGGAAAACCCGGGAGCGTTTCGGCGTACATTGTGGAAGTCAGCATTTTTGAAGGAATTTCCTAAGTTTGGCTTGAAGCGCATTTCAGTGATATTGATGTCCGTTTGGGATTTCGAGTTTGGGAATAGCTTCGTATGGTGATTCTGGACTTGGGAGTGCGATCAGAAGTGAATTCGGATGTACCTAGGTCATTCTGAAGTCATTGGCTCAAGATAGAAATTTGAAGGTTTTTGAGAAATCCGACCGGAAGTGGAAATTTTGATACCAGGGTCGAAATGTGATTTCCGAAGTCAGAGCAGGTCCGTAATGTCGAATATGACTTGTGTGCAAAATTTGGGGTCATTCGGAGGTGATTTGATAGGTTTCGGCATCAGATGTAGACGTTAGAAATTTCAAAGTTCATAAAGTTTGAATTTTAGTGCAATTCGTGGTTTCGGCATTGTTTTATTTGATTTGAACCCTCGAGCAAGTCCTTGGGATGTTATGGGACTGAGTCGTGGGATTTGGACGGGGTCCCGGGGGCCTAGGGTGTGTTTCGGGGTGAATTCGGACCATTTTTCTCTGTTTTGTTGTTGCTGTGCTCTAGTGTGCTATGCGAATGCGGTCCATGGAATGCGATCGCGAAGAAGAAATTTGAGGGCTGGATTCTTGGTCTATGTGATCGCATAAGGATGAGTGCAATCGCGGAGAAGAGATTCAAGGGAGCTGGATTTTTTGCCTATGCGATCGCAGTGTTGGGGTTGCGATCGCACAATGTGCGTTTGGAGACTTTTGGGCTTGGCTTGTGCGAACGCATCAGTGTATATGCGAACGCACAGTAGAGGAATAAAGGGGCTACAACTTTGGCCTGTGCAAACGTAGGTTCTGTGCCGCGATCGCACTGAGTGAATTTGTGAGGCAGCTTAGTTGGCCTATGCGATCGCGGAGCATGTTGTGCGATCGCATAGGAGGGTAACCTGGGCAGTGTGTTATTTTAACAGGATTTTGGCCATTTCCTTCATTTTTTTCATTGATGTGGGCGATTTTGAGGAGCTTCAAGAGGGGTTTTCCACCAAGCATCACTAGGTAAGTAATTTCTTCATGTTTTTAAGATTTATACAAGGATTATACATGAATTTGAACATGAAAATTGTGGGAAAATTGGGAAAATTTTGAAGAAAACCTAGAAATGGTATTTTGGATTTCTATCACGAATTTGAGCATGAAATTTAGAGTAAATTGTATATTTGAACTAGTAAAACTATGGGTAGAATATATCTTCGAGAAATTTCGGAATCCGGGCACGTGGGCTCGAGGACATTTTGGTCAATCCACTGATCGGAGTTGGGAAAGTATATAATTTGAAGTTGTTACGAGTATTAGAATGAATTTTCATTGCTTTGCCCGTTATTTGTTAGTTTTGGTAGTCCCCGACTGGTTTTGCAACTCTTCAACGGGCTTTAGGGCTTTTTTGCGGCTGCATCAGTCACGAATTGACAGTTTTCATAATGACATTCCCATCATTACTTGTTTTAGTTGATGATTGCCTTTGCATATAAATACATCCTTTGACTTGATTTTACGAAAAACTTTCTTCTTCTTTCACATCTTACTCGTATTTTTCCTCTCATACAAGTATGTATTCTTCGACTCCTGATCCCAGAAAAGTTGTAATTGTAGATGAACTTCCCCCTTCTTCTGCTCCTTTTGGAGTAGGAGAGGTGGTAGGATAAGAAGTTTAGGATCATTGTTTGTTCGTGGATCCTCTTCTCAACCCAATATCTCTCCTCCGTCATCTTTTAGGACTAGGGCTTCATATTCGCATAGATCTTCTGATAAAAGTAGAGATTCTAACGAACCACTGCGTGAACCTACTGTAGACGAGATTATCCTCGCCAAACGTTCCTTTGTCCCTGATAGCGAGTCGATTAAAAGTCAGGTTACTTCTATGACATCTCATGACCGTGCTGATCTTTACCCTTCTCAAATCACTGAAGGTTTAGTTTCTCTTGTACGTAAAAATTGTCACTGGAAATTTAACTTCCCGATTCTAGTCCCCAATGAAAATCAAAAGATCACTTCCTTTAAAGCTGGCTTTTCTTTCGTGTATACATGTGAGCATGTGATTTTTACTCGTCATATCGTCCTATAAAAATCCCAATAAATCAATTAATT